>JAECUM010022641.1:0-55798 GCA_016617855.1 Megalonaias nervosa | reverse complement strand
ATATATATATATATATCCAAGAGAGAGATAGCAAGATTGATAAATATAGTTATGACATATCTATACAAAACTTGTTATCGCATCATACTCTGTTGTAGGAAAAGTAAACGAAGATGGTAGAATGTGCAAGCTTGTGTGTTACTTATATCACCCGCCGCAGGTTTCGGGTGTAAACAATGATGAGTTTTTTGACGGCGACTAAACAACGCTCCATAAACTTGGCAACAGCAGCTGAGCAAGATAGTATTGCTACCGAGTGTAAAGATGATTACAACAGAGAAGAGATACAACAAAAATAAACAAAATGAAACATACAATTTTGTTTTGTTCTATTGATTTGATGTACCCAATTTTATTTCTATCTATCTATCTATCTATCTATCTATCTATCTATCTATCTATCTGTCTGTCTGTCTGCCTGTCTGTCTATCTATCTATCTATCTATCTAAACTGTAGGTTATCTATCTATGCATCTATTACTAGAATTTAATGGCACTAAAATCTAGGATATCTTTTGTCAGCAATGTCTTTTTAAAAAGTTATTACACAATCAAGTTTAAATTCAAAGCCGAACGGCTACACGTTGTAGCATGATAAACACTGAAAGAAGGTTTGTCGTAAACATATCATCCAGTGTGAAGTGAGGTAGATTTGGTTCCTCAGTCTGTTACAAATTCATGGGTTTCTTTTTTCCACCCTAGATTTAATACTCTCACTGACCATGCTTTCCCAATATCAATTCACTTCGTTACAGATGTGTTTTTCGCTCTAGACTTACTACGCTGAGTTAAATCTTTCCTAAGAAGAGATGCAAAAGTTATGTTTGCCACACTGTGAAGCAAAATTATACTTGGTGCAAAATCAAGGGGTTCATTTCGTGCTGTAATTTTGTCACATTTGCTGTTAGTATGTAAAAAAACTACAAAACTATAGTCAATTGAAGTTATGCGTCAATCATTTAGTGTTTACTTGTTAAGAAAATATTTTGTGTTCTAGCAAACTGGTATGACTCTAGTCCTACTGATTGTCTGCAAGATTTCATGATATTCTGCTTTCAGAATTTTTAACCCTCGGATAGTCTTGTTTTGTGCCAACAACGCCACCCCCCCCCCTCAGAAACAGAGGGAAACGGATGTGGAGAAGGTTTACGGCAGTTACAGCTGATGTGGTGAAGTCCATACTCTTTTGTTTTTGAAACCTAAACAGTAGTAGTTAATGGGGGGCGATATAGGGTAATGTGGACCTCTATGTTAAATTTGGGGGTGGAGGTGGAACTACAGGGTCAAAATTTAATAAGTCAAAATGTATAGGGCCTGGATAGGGTCATATGAAAATGTATAAGGTCTGTATAGGGTCAAATGAAAATGTATAGGGCCTGTCTGTCTGTGTCTGTGATTTGGATTTTTAACGTAGCTATAACAATTTTCCAGTCATATCGCTATGATGTCTGCAGTGTGGCAGTTTACAGTGATGTCTAGCACTGGGGCATCATGCCGCTGACTTGTAGCGTGATGTCCCATCCAGTCACACTGACACCAGGCCGACCAGTCCTAACATTAACCTCATAATGCTGAGCGCCTAGCGAGGCTGCTGTTAGTAACATATTTTAAGTCTTTGGTATGACTCGGCCGGGGTTCAAACCCACGACCTCCCGCATCCTGGGCAGACGCTCTAACCACTACGCCACTGGAGCGGTTCTGTATAGGGTCAAACAATAAAGTATAGGGCCTATATCGAGTCAAGGGTTGTGTAGGGACAGACACAAAATAGACATATACAGACAAACAAAAATAAATAATACACATACAAACATACAAACAAACATGGCAAGAGAGTAGAAATCTTTTCGAGACAATGGAATGGCCCTAAAAAGGGTCGTTGGTTTCTATTAATTTCTCTACTCCCTTCTTCTTTCTCACCAACTCCTCATCTTCCCCATTACATTTTTCTTCTTCTTCTTCTTCTTCTTCTTCTTCTTCTTCCCATCCTCTTCCTCCTTCTCCTCCTCTTCTTTGTTCACCTTTTCATTTTCTTCCTCCTTCCTCTCCTTATTCATCTTTTCTTTTTCTTCTTTTTCCTCCTTTGTTACGTCTTTCAAAATCCGTTTTGCTCTTCTTAAGTTATTCACTTCCATATCTACTCTCCTAGGACTGTACCAGCCTGCCTCCACCTTTTATAGCAACTCTTCTACCTTAGCTAGAGGATCTGTCACCTCTCGCAACTTTTCAAGCTTGTTGAAGTTACTGGTGGCCATCCTTCACAGATAGATGATGATGAAATGGCGTTAACGTCGCTTGCGCACATCGTGCATGCGCAATAGCGAACTAATTAATTGATCGAGGGGGACGGAAGAAGAGCTTCATCCCCCAATGCATTTCTGCACACAGAGTGTGCAACTAAATTGTGTCCGATTGCGAGACATTTAAAACCCAAAGAGACAAGTGATGAGCGGGAATAGGAGGACTCATGCTCATCATTATATATTCTGTATCTTTTTGCATCGCTTATTGGGGATTGTACCCCACTTATAGCGCCATCCTGGTACCGTGCTTACACGCTCATCGTGATAATAGGTTTGATGTGTGCATGACTCACTATTTGATTTTATGTCCGGGCCTGGCAGGGAGGAAGGGATGGAGATAGTAAGGGAGCCGCTTGTAACATCCAGGACTATTTTGGATACAAGTTTCCGAAACTATAAGTGTCTCGCGCAATTTTGAATAATTGGCTCTGTGCTGTTTTATTTATTTATTTTATTTTTGTGTGAAGTGGGCAATAAGTCCTACTTTAATTTAGTTGGGTTTTGTTTATAATTTAAAAACGTTTAATAGTTTGGGGTTCTATATAAATAGGTGAAGTTATGTTCCGCCTTGTGCGGGGGGCCTGATGACTTGGGTGTTAGTCACCTTATAGAATTAATTTGTGGCCTTACGTCCTATGAATAATTTAGACGCCGCATTGTGCGGCGGGGCCTGATGGTCATTGGAGTTTTGACAACCTTATAATTCTAATTTCGGGTCCTGCATAAATAAATTAGATTTTAATATGCTCAGTCATTGCCGCTTGTGTGTCGGGGCCTGATGGCTGGGAATAAGCCACCTTATAACTTCTAATATTTACGGGCCAGATGAACTATATATATTTATAATGCATTGCATCACTTCAGTAAGTGCTGAAAGGAGAGAGATAGATGTCAGAGGTTGTTAGTAAGTAGTAGAGCGAGTTAAATCTATAGGATAATGACTAATTAAGATAAGTTACCTATGACTCGATTGCATTGCCGGTGTTACTTTTACTAATATTGTGAACTAATTACCTTGTATATTAAAAAAATGGGATCCACCGGTGGGTTAGAATAGTTATAATTTACATGGCTCATATTTTAAGCTTTAACTTGTTTCAATTATTAAATGGGTCTGATTGTTTTTTGGTTTTAACCACCTTATATTTCTTAATTTAATGGTTCAGGATTCATGTTAATTGCCAATCTATGCTCAAGTGATAGTTACCTATACTATTCAGTCCGCCTTGTGTGTGAGTGTGTGTGGGTGGGTGTGTGTGTGGGGGGGGGGGCTGATAGTTTGGGCTATTGACCACCTTATAATTGGGGCCCTATATAATCATAGTCGTTATTTATGTTACCACCTTGTGTGGCTGATTAGACTTGCTAATGTTATTACTTATATTTAGTCCATCTTGTTGTAGATGGTTTACCAATTCCAAAAGGTTGTATTATATCAAAGTGTTTATGATATCCACCAGCGGCTCGTCAAAATTTGATGTGTATGGCTATACCCTAGACTATATATTCTACCTTATTACATTATTATTGATATTGTTATTTATAGGTATATAGGTAATATTTCTGGGTCTGTTACTACCTGCATTGCTTGGGTAGGCAGGTGTATGATTATCTTATTTACTAGTATTGATTTGATTGGGTCCTGTTACCGCTGCCATTGCTTGGTCGAATGCTTGCAGCCACAGCATGGCGCAGGGATCAGGTCTGTTTCAATCGGTATAGGGTCTGCCGTATGCGCACCGGCATAACACCACACCCTATGAGGCTGGTCTCCAGCTTTTCCTATACTTCTTGATACATTTGTCCTGCCCCCAGACCCTCAAGGCCCCTGCGCTTCAACCAGCCGCCCTTTCGAGGAAGTGCTTGTTATCTTTAGTTACTACTGCATTTCTTGTTGGATTGAGGGATAATTTGTTTGCGAAATAAAGGAAATATAGATAGTGTTGTTAGGTTAATTATATCCTTCCTTGTGCGTCATACTGATGTTAGCACAATCGATATGGGCCCTGTTTCTACTGCCATTGCTAGGTCAATTCCTTTCAGTCACAGCATGGCGCAGGGAGGGGGCAGGTCTGTCTCAATCTGTATAGGGTCCACCGTATGCGCACTGGCATTACTCCACACCCTATGCGGCTGGTCTCCAGCTTTTCCTATACTTCTTGATGAATTTGTCCTGCCCCCCCCCCCCAGCCCATGTGCTGCATTAATCGCCCATGAGGAACTGTCTTGACTATTATAAGTTACCACTGCATTGCTTGTTGGTTGTCTGACAGTTTGTTTTACATGAATGCAGTATGAGTAAGGTAATTAAGAGGATTATATTTTTCCTTGTTTGCCAATTTCTTCCAGGAAATATTATATATTATTATATGTCATATTGATGTTAGGGTTACTATGCGCTAGGAATTCCGGGTAGGTCGTTGGGGATCCTTTGTTGTTTTGCTTGGTCCTAAATATTTCCCGTTGTGCTTGATATTTATTGTACACGTTAAATACATGGTATAAGTTCTCGGGAGTAGGACAATAGGGGCAATTCAAGCCCCAAGCCTTATTAGAACTCGATAACTGCCTGCGTTCATTGCTTGACAAACATGCCCCAGCAACCAAGCGCAGAGTATCAATTCAGAAGTGTTCTCCGTGGTATAGCAGTGTTAGAGACCAGCTTCGCACTGCTAAAAAAGACCGCCGTAAAGCTAAGAGGCTTTGGCTTTCCACCATACTCACTATTCATAAGCAAATCTATGAAGCCGCTAGGAAGAACGTCACAAACATGGTCCATGCAGCGAAATCAGCCCACTACAGTACTAAGATCACGGAAAGTTCCAGCTGCAAAGAGCTCTTCGAGATTACTAACACGCTAATGTCAAGGAACAAATGTACACCACTTCCAACTACCTTCTCTACAGTTGACCTTCCGGACCTATTTGCTAATTTCTTCCGTGACAAAGTACAAACCACTAGAGATAAGCTTGACAACACAATTTCAGTTGACTCGTCGTCACCATACAGCTGCGATACAGAATTTCAGCGGCAACCGTTAGCAGTATTTGAACCTGTCTCTATGGATTTAGTATGTACAATCGTGATGACGAGTGCACCAAAGTCATGTGGACTTGATCCAATTCCAACATCACTGCTGCTTGAGTGCTTAGATCCAATATTGCCTTCACTAACTGATGTCATTAATACCTCTCTCTCTCATCCGGGGAATTCCCATCGTTTTTCAGAACTGCCATTGTAAAGCCTTTGCTGAAGAAACCAACACTCGACCATAACGATTTAAAGAACTACCGCCCAGTTTCTAATCTCCCATTCCTGTCAAAAATCTTAGAAAAAGTTGTTCTATCCCAGCCTGTATCTCATCTGAATTAAAAAAGTTGTTCTATCCCCACTTGTATCTCATCTGAATTCAAACAGTCTTTTTAGCAATGTACAGTCTGCGTATCGCCCTTGCCGCAGTACTGAAACTACTCTTCTGAAAGTAGTTAATGACCTTCTCTCTGCTTTGGATATCAGAAAGATTACAGTCCTCACCATCCTTGATTTGTCTGCAGCATCTGACACAATAGACCATGATATATTACTTCACCGTCTCCAGCACGTATTTGGCATTCAAGATACAGCCTTACTATGGTTCAAGCCCTACTTGGTCAACATGACACAAATTGTGTCCGCAAATGGAATACACTCCAGCCCAGTTGATCTGTGTTGTGGTGTTCCACAGGGGTCTGTTCTTGGACCTGTTCTCTTCATTCCATACACTAAGCCGCGCTCAAGTGTCATAGATCATCATTCAGTGTCTCACCAATTGTACGCTGATGACACCCAAATATACAAATCTAGCCACCCAAGTGAAGTTGATGCTACCATCCAAGGCATAGAGAGGTGCATTTCCGATGTGAAATCATGGATGACATGTAACAAGCTGCAGATGAATGATGGTAAAACTGAAGCCATTCTGATTACAACACAAAGACTTTCTCATTCACATCCTTTACCTCATACAATAAATATCAGTAACACCAACATTAAATTCACACAGTCAGTACGAAACCTAGGTGTTACTCTCGACAGTACTCTTACATTGCACCAATATGTCATGAACATATGCAAGGCTGCATATCTTGAGCTGAGACGCATTAGCTCCATTTGCAAATATCTTTCAGCTGATGCCACTAAAACACTTGTGTGTTACTTAGTACTATCAAGACTGGACTATTGTAACTCAATTCTGTCTGGTTCATCTCAATATCTACTCCAGAAACTTCAAAAAGTTCAAAACACAGTTGCTCGGATCATCCTTAGAGTGCCATGATCAGAGCACACCTCCCCCGCCCCCCGCTCTGTACCCTACACTGGCTATCCATTCGATCCAGAACCAAACACAAAATTTGTTCTCTGTGCTACGTTTCACTGACGGGCTCCAGTCCAACATACCTATCCGACTTCACCCATGTGTACACACCAGCAAGATACTTACGCTCCTCTTCTGACAATCGTATACTCATTATTCCCACTATGAAACGAAATCATATGGACAACGCTCTTTTGCATACCAGGGCCCAGCAACGTGGAACGAATTGCCCACTGAACTTAGACACAAAGACAGTGATCACATTCAAGAGCGCTCTTAAAACTCACCTATTTCGACTGCATGAACAAACTTAAATACCTAATAATATTTCCTACCTTAAATGTTTTCAGCATTTTTTCTGTTTTCTTATTCCATGGTATTTGTTTTTATTTTTGTAATAATGTCATTATATATGTTTTTATGTTTAGGTGTTGTCTAATGTTGTAAAGCGCTTAGAGCTTCTAAAGATTAGGCACTATACAAAGTCCTCATTATTATTATTATTATTATTATTATTATTATTATTATTGCTGTTGTTTGGGAGATATTTTCCAAAACTGCTGGCTTATAGTGTGTTTCCAGTTTTGATTCTATTGATAGCTTTCTGGACATGTTTATTAGCCAGAGTAGGTGCTTTTTATGCTCCTGGATACTTCCTTTTGTATATGGTAAAGCGTGCGACCCTGTTTTACTATTATCTCATTCCTGTTGCCATTTCCCTATGATTTTCTTACTGATTATGCAATAGATTTCTTTGGTGCTGTGCTTGAGTGTGGTTTAGTTGGAAGCTTGAAGTTTATTTTTGTCTGCTTGGTTCGCTTTTCGTTTCCTGGTATGTTGATGTGAGATGGTACCCACATAAATTTGATCCTTCTGTCCTTTTTTTCGAATGTGTCTCAGTAACAGGTTGGTCTCTTTTACGAAGTTATCACGCCAGGCAGAGATTCCGGATTCCAGTGAGCTTAAAACACGGAGTCACTGATAATTATTGCTCTGCTGATGTATGTGGATTGGATCCACTAAAGGGCTTCATTTATGGCCCAGAACTCTGCTGTGTAAATGGAGCAGTTGTCGGGGAGTCTAGCTCCAAGCTCTCTGGTTTCCTCCAGTGCTACTATATCAGCCGCCGTTCTGATAGGATCGTTTGATTTTGATCCGTCAGTATAGATCTTAGCGTAATCATAGTACAAGTCTTCAGTGGCAGAGAGTAGTATTGATCTGATCTCTAACGGTTCTCATGTTTGGATTCAAGTTTTGTTGCGGATAAATTGACATGCAGTATGTTGCATGCTCATGATATGGAATCAGGATATTTAAGTTGGTCGGCCTGTATGTTTGAGGTTTTAAAGTTTTTGGTTAGCTCATGAATCGTCGATCCTCCTGGTGGATTCGGGACTAACTTACGGCTGAAGGGGATGTTACATCTTGCTATACTGATTTTAATTGGATGTGCATCTTCATGGATTCATATTATTGTCGCATATCTTAGTAATAATTCCTCCCTTCTTAACTGAAGTGGAGGTTCTCCTGTTAGGATCTGTAATTCTTCTTTGGAAGTATTCTATGCGCTTCTGTACATATTCGTAGAGTCTTTGCTTGAATGTTATCTAGTTTATTCAAGAGATTTGGTTTTGACGAAGCGTTCACCTGGCACCCATAGTCTATCTTGGATCTTATTAGTGACCTATATAGAGTTAAGAAGGTGTCCTGGTCCGCTCCCCAATTAAGTCTTTTAATGTAGTTGAGTAAGTTTAAGTCCAGGTTACATCTTCGAATTAATCCTTAGATATGATAATTCCAGGTGAGATGTTCGTCAAAATACATACTCAGAAATTTTGTAACTTTCTCAAATTTGATTTGGGTATTTTGTATCTACTGGATGGGATAGTCTCTTTTAATCTTGGTACTGCGGGTGAACATTACTCCTTCCGATTTCCATTTTGATAGTTTAAAGCCCCATTTGTTAGCTCATCTTCCAATCTGATTTAAGCTGCATTGGATTTCACTGAACATGTTTTTTCTGGTAGGGTTACCTGTCTTCCATATGCCGCTGTCGTCTGCAAATTGTGATAGATCTGTCTTTGTAAGATCGACAGCGCCCACCAGGCCATTAATCATGATATTAAATAGGGTGGGGCTTAGGACACTTCCCTGTGGAGTGCCATTTGCCAGTATATAGGTGTCCGAATATTGGTCCCCCATTCCTGTCCTAACCTGTGCGTCCAGTGAGGAATGATGATAACCACTGGTGCATGCGGCCGTTGATACCATAGTGGTTTAATTTATTTCGCAATTAGGCCATTTCTCCACACTAGATCAAAGGCTTTTTCTAAGTCGAAAAAGATCGCTATTAGTTTGTGATCACATTTTTCTTTTAGCTTTGAATGCTAGTTTAATGCTCGATTCCAGCCGTATTAATTGATCCATAGTGGACCTTTTATTGCGAAAGCCGCTTTGGTTTTAGAGATTAGGTTATTGCTTTCCAAGTGGTGTTTAAGTCTGTTGTTAATCATGGTTTTCGTCACTTTACATATGTTGTTTGTGAGGGATATAGGCCAATAGGAATTTAGCTCTGAAGGATTCTTTCCTGTTTTTGGTATTGGGATTACGATTGCTTACTTCCATTTGTTGGAGATTTTTACGGTTTTCCAAGACGTGTTGATTAGGTCCAACATTTTAGTCTCCATGTTTTCAGGTAGGTTCTTGTAGATCTCGCACCCTAAATTATCTTCTCCTTGCGAGATTGCCTTCTTTCTTCTCAATGCTGTTCTCCACTCATGTATGGCGAATTCCATGTTTAGTGAGTTGTGATTGTTTCCCAGATCGGTGAATAAATGGGGGTATTTCTTTTCCACCAAGTTTCGATGGGTTTGGAACCTGGTAGAGTGAGTTTTATTACTGCTCATCCCTGCAAATTATTCGGCTAATAGGCTGGCTTTATCCTTGTTGGAGATTGCTACAATTATATTAGGCGTTGGTTGCACCGATTTACCTTCCATTGCCTTTTATTTTGCTCCATACCTGTTTTGCATTGCTTCTATAGTCCAGAGACAAGCAGTAGTGTTGCCAGGTTATCGTCTTTGCAGTGCGAATATCTAATTTAGCCGATTGCTCATTGTTTGTGTAAATTATGAAATCCGAGGAAAGCCCAATGTTCTCGATTCTGTTCAAGGTCTTTTTCTTTTCCTCGAGGGCTTGTTTGCACACCTCGTTCCACTATGGTACTGACTTTGTGGATATGTGGTTATCGCCTTCTCCCGTCCTGAGGATGCTCAAGGCAGCCGCGGATGAGAGTGTTTCTATTACGTTTTGGTTGTATTTGTCTATATCCACATCCTGAAGTTGCTCTATAGTTATGTCTTCAAGTGTAGACCTGAATGTTAACCAGTCAGCCTTGTCAAATTTCCACCTTGGCAACCTGGTGGAGTTAGTAATTAGGATGGTTAGGTTGAGGGTGATTATTACTGGAAAATGATCACTTCATAACGCTCTGGTTTGGTCTACTTCCAAGTTAGTTATTTCAGCCAGTTTGGGTGTACAGATAGTAAGGTCTGTAGCTGCTAAAGAACCGTTTTCAGGGTTATTTCTTGTACGAGCTCCATCATTTAAAATTACTAGGTTTGAGTTATAGACCCATTCTTCTATTAGTTTTCCTCTTTTATTCCTATGTTTGCCTGACAATTGATTATCCGTCTGGTTTGAGGTAGGAATGCTACTCCCGAGGTCATAAATGTTAAAAAATTTCAAGAACTGATTGTCCTGTTTGGATTTTGACAGAGTGGAATTTAAGTGAATCTGGCTTGTCAGATTCTGTTTCGGTAAACCCTATTGTGAAGTTGGGGATGGAGTCGTAAATATAAATGGCCAACTCCCCTCCTTTCATACCATTTGTTCTATTCTGGAAATAACTATTTGCGTAACCTGGGATTTTTGGTGAAAATCTAGTAGCACTAGACAGGCTTGTTTCTTGCAGACAGGTGATGTTTGGTTTAATTTTTTCATTATTTATTTTGATTATTAATTCAGGATTATTCTTAATAAACCTGCGGCAATTCCATTGCTAAATAGTTAATGATTGTTTTTTTGTCCTTATTACATTTGTGACAAAGGGGCCCTGAGTGGCCGAGTGGTCTAAAGTGCTCACCGTTCCAGATCACTGCCATATCACCTCTGTCTGCGTGGGTTCGAGTCTCAGGCTCGACTAACGTGGGTACGTGAGAAAGCTTGCCAGTAGGTTCTCATGGGTCGGTGGTTCTACCCGGGGTTTTCCAGGGTTCTTCCTCCACCAGTTATACTGGCCGCCATGTATAGCCTATCTTGAGCTGAAAAATGGCGTTAAATCCAACAACAACAACAATATTTGTGACATATAGTTTACCAGTAATATTGGTATAATGATATGTGAAATATATCGAGAAATTTAGTTAAATTTACCGAGGTCTTTTTATAGAAGTTCTGATAAAAGTCTATGGAACGATTGAAGAACGCATCGATTTATATGCCTCAAGCATGGACGTGAAGGAAAACATCCCCTCACACCAACTACACATATCACATACCAAACAACCCAAAGATATGGTTGCATGGACCGAAAAAAAGTGTTTTAAATTTTTTTATACAAACCAACACACTATTCGAAACAAATTACACTATACTTCATACCAACAAATATTGGAGAAGTGACGTTGTTTTTTTTTAAAAAGGCATACCCAATCAATCATATACAATCACCAATCCTACCATACACTTACTATCACACAAGAGTAGTAAGTGTTTATAGTCACAATACTTAACCCTTACACACACACACACACACACACACACACACACACACACACACACACACACACACACACACACACAACGTCTTGTGTTAGCTTAAAGTCTAAAAGGAGACAAAATCTCACATATTCTCACACACCTTATATACCATCCAACACCCTATACAAATACTATCCATTACACCATCTATACCATCCAACTCGCCCACACACTATCCCAAAACGTCCTGTGTTAGCTAAAATGTAAGAGCAGGAAAAGAAATCCCACAAACCTACTATCATATACCTTATATACCAGCCAATATCCCATCTCTATCCAAAAAGCTTTGTGTTAGCTTGGAATATAAGAGAAAGAGGAGAAAATATACTACCCCTTACAACACCAAAAATACTATCCATCACACCACTATACCATCCAACATCCCAAAACCTTCTAACTCCCCTTACACTCACAGACACATAGACACACACTATCCAAAAAGTCCTGTGTTAGCTTAGAGTCTAAGAGAAGGAGATGAAATCCAACAAAAGTACTCTCACATACCATATACACCATTCAACAACCCATTTTACACTCTGTCCAAAACGCCTTGTGTTAGCTTAGAGCGTAAGAGGAGATGAAAATAGACAAACATAATCGCACCACAAAGATACCATCTACCACACCAACTATACAATTCAACATCCCATTAAACACTCTCTCCAGAACGCCTTATGTTTGCCTAGAATGTAAGAGAGTCAGATGAAATCTCACAGAATATAATACCCCTTACACCACAAAAATACTATCCATCATATCACTATACCATCCAACATCCCAATGTCATTCAATACCATTCAATACCACTTATACATACTATCCCAAAACGTCTTGTGTTAGCTTAGAATCTAAGACAAGGAAATGAAATCCCACAAACATACTATCACATACTTTATATACCGTCCAACATCCCATTATACACTCTATCCAAAACGCTTTGTGTAAATTTAGAAAGAGAAGAAATCTCGCAAAATATACTATCCTTACACCACAAAAAATACTATCCAACACACTGCTATACCATCCAACAGCCCAATACCATTCAACACCCCTTACACATATACTATCCAAAAAGCCCTGTGTTAGCTTAGAGCGCAAGAAAAGGACTTGAAAGCAAACAAAACCTATTATCTTTTACACCATACAAATACTATCCATGACACCACTATACCTTCCATCACCCCCACACAGTATCCCAAAACACCATGTGTTAACTTAGAATGTAAGAGATGAAATCTCACAATAAATCACACACCAACTGTAACATCTAATACCTCATACATGTACTATCAATAATGCCATGGGGTAGCTTAAGAAAAGGAGATGAAATTCACAAATCTACTCTCCCTTACACCACAAAAATACTATCCGTCACACCGTCTATACCATTCAACACCCCATAAATATATTATCCATTACATCATCTATACCATCCATCACCCCACATACTATCCCAAAACGACCTGTGCTAACTTGAAGTCTAAGAGAAGGAGATTAAATCTCACGAACTTAATGTCCAAAACATCACCTATACTATTCAACACCTCTTATACACATACTTTCCGAAAAAGCCCGTGTTAGCTTAGAGTTTATATTATCCCTCACACCACAGAAATGCTATCCATTAAACAATCTATACCATAAAACATTCCTTAGACACACACACACACACACACACTCTCTAAAACCCCTTTGACCCATCGTTCTATGGCGTCAGTGTGTGCGTGTGTGAGAATTTCTCTAAAGCTTTTAGAAAAAATCAAGACACAACAATGATGGATGAACAGACTTACAATTTCTTTTTCTACTAATATGCCTAAAGTGCGTACGTGAAGGAAATCATCCCTTCCATTTCAGTTATAACTAAAACATGACCCAGAGGGATAGAGAGAGAGGTGAAAGAGCACATATTCATGAAGTGTCAATAAAAACAAAACACACCAACCTTATTGTAAACATTAAAGACCAAGAGACACGTTTTCTTTCTGGTATATTCTCTTTTAGAAGTTAGTATGAAATTTCACATCACACCAGAGTCAACACATCGGCTCAAATTGTCCATTTTCCCATTTCCCTCTTTCACTGGCGCAAGTTCTTTCTCATCATCATTTTCTTCTTCTTCTGAACCCCTCTCATCTTTCTCCTCTTGTTTCTGTTTCTTCTTGTTATTTTTATGGCACTCTGAAACCCAGCTGTCCTTCTCGTGACAACGATAACAGGTATCTTGACTTCAGACTCCCTTTCTTGGACGATGCCGGGTTTCTGGAGACAAATGCCCATTTACCTTGCAGATACAGTAAACGTCATCAGCACTTATACACCTTTCGTATCACTCGCAGCAAATCAACGACAACAAAGGTAATTTTTTTTTTGTTGCCACTTTCGCCTGTGAATTATGCTTTCGTTTGACTTTTAGCAAATCTTTGACCAGCAGGTCGATCTGTGTTGACTCTTCCATCTTCTTGATCGTTTGAGAGTTGAATCAATTCTCTGACTCTAAGACACCTGCCCTATATACAAGGACCTGCTGCATGTGAAAAATAGTCAAACGAAATTTGTTTGGCAATCAAGATGAAATTGTTCCGGTGAGAAACAAGAAGAAAGTTAGAGGCAACATCGTGCCGTATCGGCTCACGCACACGTAAAATGTCCACGTTGGAACGACAATATTTTAACATTTCTTCCTGAAAGTCGAAGGGGTCCGAGGCGTGAGTCTGTTACCAAGCGTAGAAAGCTTCTCGTTGTTCAGTACGCATGTTGTCGGGGTCGTAGTAGTGAGCCCCAGGCAAATGGTGTAGAACGGCGTGTTGATTGGCTTCGGTATTGAAAAAGTGCGGAAAATAGCCTTTGGCCATTTCTGTCATTCCAAACGTTTTAGGAATTCGGCTCAATGGCATGGCCAAGTAACTCATCGAATCTTTAAACTGCACTTGTCCCACTTGCATGTAGATGAGTTTGGCTCCGTTCAAAGTCACTTTAGGACGTTCGGTGCCTTGTTCCATATATTATCTGAGAAGAAATTGTCCATCGTATCCTGATAAATTGTGAGCGATGACAATCTCCGTAACGTTCGATGTCCTGTTGACTCCACGTCTTTTTGATAGGATTTAAGATCCCTTGGGCGAAATCGGTCAGCGTGTTTGGTCCCCGAAAGATTTTTTCACATCTTTAGATGTTGTTGGTAACAGGCAGGGCTGCCAAAAGTACGCTGATAAACAGGGCAATGCATTCGTTCTTGCCCTTCGTCAAGACAGGATTTAGAAGCCAAACATCTCTCACATTTCGATCCGCAATGCTTGTGTTGTTCTCGATTGTTATAGCCATAGTCACATTTCTCACAGTAATAACCGTATCCCAGGAATGCATTGATACTGGTGATGGCATTGAAATGTTCATCGTGATGATACACGTGAATGTATTTTATGTCTTTGAAATCTTTGCCTCGAAAAAACAGTTCTCCATGCACTTTTTGAAGGTGTACTTTCAAGGTGTAGCGTGGATCCAAGACGTCTTTCAATTTTTGCATGTCAGGAATGCCGTAGGGTGTGTCTTTGGATATCCTCGCTTACCGTAACGAGAGTTCTGGTTCTCTTCGTTTCTTGGCTCGGTCCGATTGTCGAATAGTTTTCCAGGCTCTTTTCCATTCTGCCGTGTCGTTCTTGTCGGCATACGTTCGTCCCACCACGATGGCTCGGGCTAAACATGCATCAAGTGCAGCATCGTTCAAATTAACAACACTCAAGACCAGACGTCTTGAGTGTTGTTAATTTGAACGATGCTGCACTTGATGCTGCGAAGGTCGTCGACCAATAACACCTTTCTGCGTCCCGTCCCTTGGGAAAGAGACACGTGGGTCATGAACAGTGTCGCTTTTCCGTCGGTGATGAACGCGTCTGCTTTCTCCAGCGGTACGTCCGACTTGAAATCTTTAAACTTCACCGTGTACGTGTAGGCCGTAGTTCTAAATTTTCTAGAGGAGCGTTTTCCGTCTCTCGAATGTGGTAATACTTTTCGGGTGATACTGGTGGATATTTTTCTCGCTACACTTGTAAAGTGGGGAGTCTGTGCAAGTGTCAAAAACTAAAGTCACATAACTTTGTACGGTTTGTAAACATTTCTACTTGAGATAATGTGAAGTATCACAAGTCATTGTCACAACAAGAGGTAGAACATAGGGAGTTTGACAGTTGTTGTGTAGATGTATCCAGTCAACTTCACAACGCACTTGCCCTGTCTTGTAATTTGCTCTTAGGATACATCGCCTTTGTAGGTGCAACAACAGCGATAAGAGCAGCAGGAGACGTCGTCACTGCTGTCGAAAATGGGTAGCTCTGTTAAAAATGGATTTAAGAGTTTTTTTGTAAAAAAAAATATATCAAATGAGGAAATACGAGTGTTAAATCAGGGTTGGTAGATATCTTGGTCAACGACAAAGTAGAAGTGACGGAGAGAAGTAGATATCGTTGCCGAACAGCGTGGATTTCTGGAGTACGTACGTGTCCGAACGGCACAGTACCGTCTCTAGTTCTCTTGATGAAACCAACTGTCTGTTGTTTTTTTTTTGTTGTTGCAACTTTTTTCTTTCGTGGTAGGGTTTGAATCGAAGGGTCGTCAAGATGCATGAGGTGTTTAAGACGCACCGTTGTCTCCGCATAAGTCAGCCAGGGGTTCCTATCTGTTTGGCTTTCACTTGCCCTTGTGAAATATATCAAGTCAATGTCACAACAAGAGGTAGAGACGGATATTTGTACAGAGAGAACAAACTTGGTTAAATCATTTCTGAATCAGCAATCGAGATCAAACGATCACACGATTTCAGTGAGAGAGAAGGTAAGAGGCAGCGACGTGACGTATCGCCTCACACACAAAAAGAAGTGTTCGCTCAAATCGAAGACCACATGCGTACCGAACAACGAGAAGCTTTCTACGCTTGGTACCACACTCACGCCTCGGACCCCTTCAACTTTCAGGAAGAAATGTTAAAGTATTGTCGTTCCGAAGTGGACATTTTACGGCGTTGCTGTGGAAAATTTCGAGAACTGTTCATGTAACACGGAGGGATCGATCCTTTGAAAGAAGCCTGCACCATTGCCAAAGCGTGTTCCTTAGTGTACCGTCAACGATTCATGCCCCAAAACACCCTGGCTGTCATAAGCCCTCACACGACGAACTTTGTCAAACATCAATATTCGGTCAAAGCCCTACGCTGGCTACATTACTTGTCCGACAAGGAAGACAAATGGATCCAACACGCCCGAAACGGAGGAGGCGAAAAGACCATCGGAACGTATTCGGTGGATGGCTGGGACTTAGAAAACCCCAAAATCGTGCACGAATTTAACGGGTGCTTATTTCACGGATGTCCCATCTGTTACCCTCAACGTGGCACTCAAAATCAATTTTTACAACGGACCATGGAAGACTTGTACCAGGCAACTTGTCAGTGACGCTTGAAGTTAGAACAGCAAGGATACCAAGTGGTGGAAATGTGGGAATACGAGTACGATCACCGTTTGAAAACAGATCCCGAATTTAAACGCATCGTGGAAAGTTACAAGTTGGTGGACCCACTTAACCCGAGGGACAGTTTGTACGGAGGACGGACAAATGCCACCTGTTTGCTGTACCAAGCCAACGAGGAAAAAGGAGAAGAAATAAAATACTTGGACATTTGTTCGTTGTATCCTTACGTGTGAAAATATTGTCACTTTCACGCAGGATACCCGCAATTGCTGACGGAACACATCGACGTGGAAAACATTCGACAATACAAAGGAATGATCAAATTTAAAGTCTTGCCTCGCACAGACTTGTACTATCCCGTTTTACCTCACCATTGCCAAGGAAAACTGATGTTTCCCTTGTGCCGTACTTGTGCCGAAACGTGCAACTAAGACCAACCTTGTCAGCACACCCAGGAAGAACGCGCCTTGACGGGAGCGTAGGTCAGCCTGGAATTGTTTAAAGCTCTGGACCAGCTGTTGGAAATTTACGAAATTTACCACTTTCCCAAACAGAAAAATACCACAAGGGCGACGAGACTCAGAAAGGCATCTTCGCAAACTACGTGGATGCCTTTTTGAAACTGAAACAAGAAGCCAGTGACTATCCTTCCTGGTTCCGAAGACCAAACGAAATTCAAAGAGAAGTACTGGGAGCAGGAAGGCATCACTTTAGACCACATCGAGAAAAAGGAAGGAAGGCGATCGTTTTCCAAAGTGATGTTGAATTGTTTGTGGGGCAAAATGGCACAACGACCGATTTTACCTAAGACAGAGTATTTGTCCGAACCTTCCCGCTACTTCCAGATGATTCACGACAAAACCAAATACATAAAACACGTGGACGTTGTTCGTGAGGACTTGATCTTAGTGGATTACGAAGAAAAACTGGACTTTGTAGAAGCCGACGAATTTGGAAATGTCATCATTGCGGCCTACGTGACAGCCCATGCTTGTTTAAAACTGTACTACCTTTAGAACTGTTAGGAGATCGTGTGCTGTATTTTGACACGGACAGTTGCATCTACTTCGATCGCCTGGGTCACCGGCACCTTGTCATCGAAGGAGTCCGTTTAGAAGCCTGGACCGATGAGCACCCCGACGACAAGATTCTAAGTTTTGCTAGTGGCGGTCCTAAAAATTACGGCTACTAATACCGAGACCCACAAGGAGAAGTGCACACCGAGTGTAAAGTGAAAGGATTGACTCTCAATTATCGCACCGGTCGAGTGGTGAACTTTGGCGTATTGAAAGAAGCGTTTGCAGTCTGGACAGGATGGAAACTTTAAAGTGACCACCTACGAACCTCACAAGATTGTACGTTTGCCCACACACCAAATAATCAGTCGGCCCTTGGAAAAAGTCTGTCAATTGTGTACCAGAAGCGAGTAAGGCTTCCCAACCACTTCACCTTAATTTATTTCCCTAGAAAAACAAAGTAAAAATGAGAAAAGGACTTACGGTTTACGAATCAAATCCAAAATTAATCCAAGAATTAAAAATATAAGTCCTATGAATGAAAAGTCCTAAATGAACCACAGTTCGAATCCCGATGAAATTCCAAGATGGAAGACAATGACGTATGCCGTAACCTTCACAGTGTTGTCGTGCCAACAGTTCCTTTTTGAATCACAAAAATAATATTCTAGTTTAGAATTTCTGAATAAATTTCTATAAATGCCTTTGTCCAAGAATTCTGATGAGCACTATTATTTTCCAGGGAGAATAAATTACTAATTCCAAAAAATAGAAAATTTCAACTCAAACTGGTCATAACAAAACTCCTTTGAGCTTCAAAGGTTTAAAGCACAACTGAACTGATTCTTATGATAACATGAGATATTAGCCCGACTAAAACGAAAAACAGATTCCCGGATGGGGTCACGTGATCACCATAACAGAACAACGTAGAAACATTACATGCCTAAAATCACGTACTCTAGTATAACCTTAGCTAAAATCAATGATTCTTACTCTGGGAAAATATTAAAAAGGTTGTTTACTCCAAACTCTATCTGATTTCTGAATCAAGGTCAGCAAATAGATACAGTGTTTCAACTACTGGCTGTTTACCATGTCAAAGAGAACTAATTTGAATTTCCAAAAAAAAATCAAATTCAGAAGACAAAATTATCATTACAATAAGATGTAATGGAAGAAAATAAAAATAATTTTTTTTTTTAAAACTAACAAACAAACAATTTAATTACATATACATAACACTATCAACTCTTTGTCCTTATAAATACATTTCACCCTATAAATAGTTTGGACCCTACAAACCCCATGACGTCACCCATGTTCAATTTCCATTGACCTCCAGGTGACAGTGTAAAGTTTTATCAGATCGTCTTTGTTGTTCAATTTGTGTCGCCATCTGTTGTCATAATGGGATACTAAAGTATTAGCATGGCATTATGTCAACAAACGGTGCTTTAAAATTCTAAAGTTTGTCCTTTAGTAAAAGTAATGAATGCTCCCCACGGGAATTTAGATTGCTTTACGGCATCCATTTTGTGTGGCAAGCAGAATATAAAGACCTTACTAGATCTATGTGTCGAGTAAACATTGTAACTCTTTCAGTCCCTTTTTTAATGGTGTACGTTAGCGCTGATTTAATCGTTCTCTAAAACTATGTGCTTTCTCGAAGATCAAATTGATTTATAGCACCTTACGAAAACAAAAACGCATACACTGCAGCAGGTGGGTCTAATCCGAGTTTCATCTGACCCTTGCCACCCCATTTTTGAAATTTGGACATTTATACACCCTAGCATGAATGTCCTCATATCAAAATGGTGTGACAAGGGTCAGAGGAAACTCGGACTACAGGGTGGTCTATCTTCTTAAACCCCAGTTTTGACGCACTTAAGTATTTACTATCACCTGTTAACAAATCTACTTCTTAGTGATACCTGTCATTACTTTGGAAACACTAGTTATCTTAGCAAAGTACGGATCAAAATGACAATGATATATTCCCTCATATTCTTCTTAATGAGCTTTCATCAGATGACCCCTGGTTGTAAAGATCATCCATTTCGACGCACCTCACCGACGTCTATCTTTTCCTGTGATACTATTGAATATAACCTCCGGCAAAAATAATATATTTCAGAGCAAAATGAATAGCACATCAAAAAAGTTAATAGTTAAAATAACATAAAAAATTTAAGCATTCCTAAAGGTTTTCTTATTCTTATCATAATCTTCATTTTGGAACAAATTATGATAAAATTGTTTACTGATGATTAGAAGTATTAGATTTAGTGTACAATTGTTTTCCAATACTTATTTTTCATTGTTAATATACAGAACCTCAACCATTGAATATTGTTTGTTTGGGTTTTTATAAACTTAAAAACTGGCTGCTTCCTTTAAAACTTGTGTCTCTAAACTGGAAATAATCAGAGACAAAATACATAATGTTACAGTAGATTTTGCTTTTATTTATTGTAATTCTTATCATTATCAAAGCAATTAAAATTAATAAATTGGTTGAAGAATTTTAAAAATATAGATAGGTTCTCATTATTCAGCTGCTCTTTGTCACATTAAAGATTATAAAAAAAACTTTAAAAGAATTTAAGAAATATTAATGTAGTGACGCATGATTCCGACTTAGTATGTGTGCTGCTCTTTGTCATATAAAAGTAGTTTAGTTAGAATTATCTACGATCAGAGAGAGAGAGAGAGAGAGAGAGAGAGAGAGAGAGAGTAAATGCACAAAAACTTGTATATTTCGTGAAGTTATAGTAATTGTGTACATGTATCCTAGGTCGATGAGAGTGTTTGCGGACGGTCTTAGGGTCTTTTCTTCAGCAAGTATCAACAGAGGAAAATTCTCTACTGATCTTACTCGATAATAATACGATGTAGAATTATTCTGATCACTGTCTTTTTGTTTGGTTTGATTGTATTTAATTGCCTACACGTAGCCTGGGTAGTTGAGGGTGTTTTGGGGCCGTCTTTTGCTGTTTTAGGGTATTCGTGGGGTCTTTCATTTCGTGATAATTACCAACATGAGGTAAAAACTCTCCTGATCTTACTCGATAATCACACAATGCAGAATTTTACTATCTCTGTCCTTTTTTAGGCTTGATTTAATATAATTTTATAAATGTATCCTGGGTAGGTAAAAGTTTTTTCGGACAGTTTTGTGGCAGTCCCATGACTTTTAGGGCTATAGCAAGAAAAAATTAAACTGTTGGATGTCTAATTCATGCAAAAGTTGTTGGAAATATTTAAATTTAAACTTTGACCTTTGATCAGATTGGACAGATTTGGGGAGGCAGACAAATGTTAAAAAGTATTGCCAAAACTTCTAGAACAGTTTTTGCGTTAAAATATTCTTCAAAGGAATAGCCTATGGAAATTTTGTGAATGCACATGTTATGATCAACAAGTTTTGATTGCTCGACTTGGTATTAGGTAAGGAACCGACAGTCTACCATTTTTCTGCTAAATGGTTCGTCAAATGGTCAGATGCAGGATTAGGTTGTAGATGTGCCTTAGGTATCTTCTGATTGGGATTTCCTACCATTTGACAAGTGTGACAAGCTATTTAGTATTTGTAAACATCACTTTTAATTTTCAGCCCATAAAAATGATTAAGGATATTGTGATAAGTCTTACTGACCCCTAAATGACCAGCTTAAGGAGTTGTAGGGGCTAAACTATGAATTTCCTGTCTATATGACTTAGGAACTACAATTTGATTGCTCACTGACCACTCATCTCCAGCAGGTACATCAGGTGGTCTCCATTTTCTCACAATGACCCCATTTTTTCACAGAGTGGCTTCAATTTCTGAAACCCAGTCTTGTGTCTTCTCTGAATAATAGTACTTGGGGTCCTATAACTCACATTAAAATGTATTGCGTGCTTATAACGTAGCTGTTACTTTCTGCTCAGATATCTTACAACTGCAGTCAGAAATTGGCTAGTGATTTCTATTATTCTTTGAAGAAACTAACTTACTCACGAATCTCTCTCTCTCTCTCTCTCTCTCTCTCTCTCTCTCTCTCTCTCTCTCTCTGCTTAGTTCATAAATATGGTAGTTTATGCAAGGTCAAAGCATCAGAAATGCTAATTAGCAAATAAAATATAATCCTTTTCATGGTTTTTCCTCAAACAACTTATTTTATTGCCTGCCAAAATATTCTCCAAAAAGTGAGCCTTTTGTACAGTGTATATATTGAATACAAATCCAGTAATGGAAATTTTTGGGGTTCATTCTTGAAACAGTCACTACGGAATATAAGCAAACTGCCTTTTAGGCATAATTACAATTGTTTGTGGCATACAAAAGGAAATGTCCTTGGCCAATCCAGAATTTACAGTTTTAACTTCTGTAATTATGAGTGTATGTCCAATCCAAAAGCCAAATTGTGTGAAAAGCTTGTCTTTATTCATGTTTTATTCATGTGAAAGTGAAAAACAAAAAGAATCGGCAAATAAATCTGTAAGAACAATGTAACAAAACAATCCAGGTATTTGTTCCTTATGAATGCCTACCTGTATGACAATTTTCTTGTAGACTAATTCATTGAACAATATTGTTTTAATGATTTACGTAAAATGTTTATTTTTCTCTAATATTTACTATGGAAAGGTAAAAACAGGACTGTAAATACCTTTTATTTATTTATATATTTTGCTTTATTGCATAGTTGTACTGTGCTGATATTTTTTTTGTGTCATGACAATATTAATTTATATTTTAAACAGGATAAAATAATGATAAAAATCACAAATGAAGATGTTTATGCAGGCGGGATGGGTGCTACAAAAGCCTGAGCTGTGAGTAGCCTTAAAAGCTGAAATTTTTTTAAATTATGTGTGTATGTGTGTGTGTCGTATTCTTCTAACATTAAACAATTACATCTGTAGACGACACGTGTAATAATTTGTAATAATCTTTTTAACTACTACATTAATTTAATATCCAAATGTATCATGCAAGTTTGGTACTTGTCTTGTAGCAGTAATAATAAAAACAAATTGAGCTGGTTGCTGATAGCAGTAGCAACGTTATTTTTTATTCAATATATTATATTTTTATAATTGCTACCAAAGGAGTATGATGTTTTATAAGTGAAGTACCTTAAAATCAGTCATCTTATCTGTACTAACTATATATATATATATATATATATATATATATATATATATATATATATATATATATATATAATAATAATAATAATAAAACATGAAGTTCTCTGTTTGATATCTGTGGAAAAAAGCATCTCATAATTGTTTGGAAATGTTCTTTATGTTTAAATATAGAAAATATATTTCATACTGTTAGAATTAATATTTTTATATATTAAAAAAAGCTCATATTTTTGTAGCATATAAATATGCTTCAGTATATGCCTTGCATGTGATGTCCTTATTTCAGGTCATTTGCCTCTTGCTATTGTATTGGAATTGGAGATTTAAACTGAAACTGGAGATACGAGATACTTGTCACAGACAACTAGTGTCAATACATGGTTCGAGCCTAATGTTATGTGTAGGCTCGTACAAAAGTAACAAAAGAAAAGAGTGACTCCAACAAGTTTTTTAAATTTAACAAAATAATTTATTTCCCTAGAAAAAAAAGGGTACAAATGTGAAAAGAAAGACTTACAGTTTGTGAATATAATCCAAAAATTAATCCTAGAATTGAAAAATATAAGTCCTATCACTAAAAGGTTCTAATTGAATCCAAGTTCGAATCCTAATGAAGTTTCAATATGGAAGACGATGACGTCTTCTATAAGGTGTTGTTGTGTCAACGGTTCCTTGTTGAATTTTATGAATCAAGAATAGTATTCCGGCTTTAGAATTCCAAATAATTTATACTGAATGTCTTTATCCAAGAATCTTTGAGAACACAAGTATTTTCCAGGGTGAATAAATTATTTTAAATACGAAAATCAACTCAAATAGCAACAACAAGACAAATATCTTGAGCCCAAAGGTATATTTTTACGACTGACTATAATTCACTGAGATATGATTATTAAACCCAGCTAAAACATCATTTCAAACCTGCGTGATGGGTCACGTGATCACTCACAAGTCAATTTGCACGTAGGCTAGAATAGCCCTATCTAAGAATCAGATTCCCACGCTGAAAATGAATTTAAAAAAGGCTGTTTACAACATAGCTAACACGTGGGCCGAACATGACCTTGGTAATGACCAATCATATCCACTTAGTGTTTACAAAATCTCTGAACCAAGGTCAGCTAAAATTAAAATGTAGCAATCGAATTGCTTTATCAGGTCAGAACAGAGAACTGAATTTTCAAAAAAAAAGGTCAAATAAAGTGAATGAAGTTATTACAATAACGTAATGAAATAAAAAAATAAAATAAAAGAGAATTTAAAACACACAAGCAATTAAATTACATATACGTAACACTAACCATCCATTCCATACATATATAAGAATTCTGTGTAACTTGAATATTTACCTTCTTGTTATATATATGCACAATTAAACCTATTAAACTTCCACTGTAAACATAAATCACCCAAGGGTATCGTTATACACAAAAAAAAAGCGAACCCCGAGTACATGTATTTAATAAATGAAGGCATTTATACAATTCTGTGACAATACCCCCCCCCCCTTAAAAAAATGGTAACACTTTTAGAAAAATCACGGAATGGGAACACAAACAATGATGAAAACATTCAATTTTGAATACTGAACGAAAATGATCCGCTAATTACACCCTACTTCAAAAATTAGCACCCACATTTTCCGACCCTCGAATTGCCTCGATTCGGAAACTATACGATTGCAAAGACATCGCCCAAAGCATCAGACTTGCGTTGGCGACCTTTGCTTTGTTCAAGTATAAGAGCGGCTGATGGTTCGTTTGTAAGGTAAACTCCCTTCCAAAAAGATATGTATAGAATTTTCCTATCCCCCATACTAAGGCTAGGCACTCCTTCTCAATCACGGAATAGTTTTGCTCCATATAGAGCAATTTCCTACTTGCATTAGCAATGGGCAATTTCATCCCCTCTTGCTCCTGTAGTAAAAAAGCCCCAAGTCCCGTATCGGACGCATCAGTCCTCAGCACAAAAGTTTTGTTCGATTCTGGTAATTTTAAATTGGTGCACTTATCAGTTTCTGTTTTAAAGCGTTAAACGCTTTTTCCTGGCACATACCCCAGGAAACTTTATTCGGTTGCCCTTTCCTAGTCAAGTCTGTTAATGGGCTGGCAATGGCCGCAAAATTGGGAACAAATTTCATGCAAAACCCAATCAAACCTAGGAAAGATCTTACTTGTTTCTTGGTTTTTGGTCTAGGTGCATTTCTGATTGCTCCTATTTTGTCTGGTTGAGGTTTTATCTGGCCTAGTCCACTTACAAGATGGCCCAAACATTCTAGGTTAAAATATCCTATACTACGTTTGGTGGGCCTAGTTGTAAGATTAGCAGTGTGAAGTCTATCGAACGGATCCCTTAATATCTTAACATGTTCATCCCAGGTATATGTATAAAAAAAGATATCATCTACAAAACTGTCGACGTTTTCCATACTGTTTAACAGTTTACGCATGAGACGAGCGCACGACGCGCCGGCGTTGACTAAACCGAAGGGCATGACTTTAAATTGATAAAGACCTTTGGAAGTCGCGAATGCCGTTAACTCGCGGGCATTATTCGCGATTGGTACCTGCCAATATCCCTTGGTAAGGTCTAACTTGGAAATTTATTTATGACCTGCCAACTTTGAAAATAAGCTTTCTGTGTCTGGCATTGGTTCTGCATTGAACACGGTGATTTTGTTTAATTGCCGAAAGTCAATACAAAAACGGCTTGTCCCGTCTTCTTTCTGACTAATACAACGGGGGACGAATACGGGGAACTGGAAGGTTCGATCACTTCCTGGGCTAACATTTTCCCCACTTCTTCGTTGATTGTCTCTCGCACATTAAAGGGTATCGGATATCCTTTAATCCTGATCGGCTCTGAGGTATTCAACTTGATCTCGTGTTGAATCAATCCAGTACGGCCTGGTTTGCCCGTAAACACGTCTGTGTATTGGGACAAAACCTCCAAGATCTGCGTACGCTGACCCTCAGATAAATCCGGGCATACATTGATCTGGTCTATACCTTCTTTCCCTACGTCAATGGGGTATTCAAGGGGCATTTCGGTGCCGGAGACGGATTCCGATTCGTCACACGAACTATCCTCTATCATCGCTATATATACTACGTTCAGGACCCCTTTATCAACTGTTTGGCTAGGTCTTTCTACGTAGAGTTTCAGTATATTGGCGCGAAATATCTTGGACTTACCTTCCATGTCAAGGATGTAGTCCATTTCGCCTTTCACTTCGTTTGACTTGGTATGGTCCTTTCCATTGGACTAGCAGCTTGTTTTTTATTCGTGGGGAGAAGCACCAACACTTGATCGCCTATATCAAACTTCTTGCTTCGCCTTCCTTGATTGTAGTACTTCGCGTACTTAGACAAGATTTCGCGAGTTCGTCTTGCGCCATTCGACATGTACTCTCTAACCTTTCACGCAAAATCTACCACGTATTGGTAAGTGGTTTTAACTTCTTCGTTCGAGACTTCATCTGACCACAGTTCGAGTAATATACGCATAGGACCAAGAACTGTCCTACCGTACAATAGTTCAAACGGGGAGAAGCCTAAACTTTCGTAAGGAACCTCACGATACGCGAAGAGAATTGCGTTCAGATACCTATCCAAATTCTTAGGTCTTTCCACACACATCCATCGCAACATTTGCTTCAACGTCACGTTGAATTTCTCTACCAACCCGTTGCACATAGGGTGGTAGGGTGTTGTGCGCAGCTGTTTAAGGGACAAAAACCTACTAATTTCTGCTATGAGATCTGAGGTGAATTGGGCTCCACAATCCGTAAGAACCTCTTCGGGCACTCCGACCCTGCTGAACATGTCTACGAGCGCTTCGGCTACACGTTCGGTTTCTATCGATTGCAAAGCTATGACTTCAGGATACCTAGTGGCGTAATCCACCAGCGTTAAGATGTACCGGTTTTTCCGATCTCTATGTAGAAATATAGGTCCTACTATGTCTTACGTCTAGTCTTTTAAACGGAGTATCCATCAGGAGCATCTGACCTAACGGTACTCTAGTTATTCTTCCCTTAGAGACCGTCTTCTGGCAAACATCGCACCAACGACAAAGCTGCGATACATCGCTATTGACACCGGGCCAATAAAATTCTCGTAATAACCTATCAGTTGTTTTCTTCATACCTAAATGACCCTACATACATGACTCGTGCGCGACCTTGAGTACATGCGGCCCAAATTTCTGGGGAGCAACTAGTTGCAAGAACTTCCTATCAAGTGTAGAATATTCGCTATATATTAAACCCTTTTGAAGTAGAAATTTAGAGGAACCCAGTTTTTACACTTCTCCACAGTACCCACCAACATTTTTTCCGCGGTCGCGTTTAAAGACGCGTCACGTTCTTGCTCGTTCAGAAATTCTTCCCGGGAGATATTATTAATTGCTTCCGGTACTTTTAATTTACGTAGGGGTTTGTTATCCTCTTTTCCCTGAGCTCTGGTTTGCACTGCTTGGATGATCGGGAATCGGAAGTCAGACATGGTTTGGAGTCTAAATTCCTGTACATTGCCAATCGTAAGTTCATAGATAGGGCTGGCTATGCACAACGCTTAAACGGTTCCGGTCAGAAAAGATGTTTCGATAACTATCGTTGCGACAGGAACGTGGTCGATTGTTTGGTCCAGTAGCATACAAGGCGATTTAAACCCAAGCAATTGGTCATCGCGAAAGAGGCTCCGTTTCACGACTACACTAGCGCACCCTGTGTCTCGTAAAACGGTCACTTCTTGTCCGTTGACAGTACCATTAGCCGTCGGTACCCTTGCCTCGGGGAAAATACGCGTACCGATCGATTGGATAGTGTCGCGACTAGATCTCTGCACGCAACACTGGCTCGTTGACTGCTTCCCGGTTAGCCTGCTGAGAAACATCGAGATTTCCATCTACCGACCGTCTGACTTCAATGGCCACCGCGACTCTCTGGACTGATCCTTTCCGTTTAGGACAATTGGGGGAGATATGACCCCACTCCTTGCAAGTGAAACATTGCTTGTCCTTATGCCTTGCCTCGTTCTTGCTACTAGGTTTTTCGGATTCTCTTGATTTTTGGTCCTCAGCCTGATTCTCACCTTGCTGTCTCGCGAGATGACATTCTGTAAACTTTCCTGAGCTTCAGCGAATAAATCCGCCAGTGTGGCCATGTCATATATATTCGTGAAGGACCTTTCCATCAAGAATAAATATAATTCCTTGCCACAGGTTGTCAATAGCTGGTCCCGAAGCAAGAAATCGATAAGACCCTCAAATGTCTTAACGACTTTACCACATTCCACCCATCGCTGAAAGTAATTGCACGTCCTACTGACGAACTGGGTGAATGTCTTGCCTCTCTCGGGTTTGCTATACTTAAACTTCTTGCGAAACCCTTGCTCGGTTAGCTCGCATTTCTTCAGAAGTGCTTCTTTCAACGCGAGGTAATTTAGCGAATCGGCCACGGGTAAACGAGAATACACGTCTAATGCTTTACCTTTAAGCAACACCTCTAAGATGACGCGACCAATAGTCTTTTTTTTTTTCTCCATTTTTGTACAGTGGCGTACCTTTCAAACCTGTTTAAATAGCTATCCATGTTATCTCTGTCGTCTTCAAATGGGGACAATTTTGGACCTCTCAGTTTAGAATCATGTTCCCCCCTCCCTTTTGGTTTGCAATAGCTCAGAATTTCTTTGATACTTTCTCTCCCTATTTCTATCTTCTAGCTCCAAAGCTTCTAACCTCATTTGTTTTTCCTTTCTACTTACCTATCGTCTACTTCCTTCTTTAAGCAATTCTATCTTCTCCCTTTCTGCTTCCTCTCCCATCATATCCTTTCTTTTTCGGCCTGTTTTTCTAACTCTATCTTCTTCTTAAAAGCCATTCTTCTTTCTTAGGCTTCCCTTTCTATCTCTTGTTTCTCCCTTTCTATTTCCCTCTCCTTTAACATCTGATCCCTTTCCCTAGCCTGTTCTTCACGAACAAAATTTCTCAGAGACTCTCCCTCGTAGCCAAGCTGTTTCCCCAGTTCTACAAGTTCTTTCATTGATGACATTTCCAAAAATCTGATATCACCAACCTAAAGTGCAGTATTATGCCAAAAGGCGTATTTACTAAAATTTAACAAACAAACCGTACTTCTCAGAGGGCAACGAAAACATGAAATGTATACAAAAAATAAAGTAATGTTATATGTCTACTTGACCTCACTGCCTTGTCAAGAACGTCTGAAATACACGAAGATCATACAAGAATAATGAAACAATAATTTTAATGTTCCGTTAAATCCGAGATCCCACTTCTGTCACCATTTGTAACAAGATAACCGTGTTGGATTTCAGATTTATAATATAACACTTTTGATGGTGATACAAATACAATGTTTTTGGATGAATGACTTGGATAAAAAAGAATTATGATTAATACGTGCGTGTATAAGATCCAAATATTGCACAAAATTAACACAATCCGCACGAACCTAATAATGTAACATAAATGTGAATACAAGCAAATGACCTTACACAGTACAAGAACAAAGGTTAATGATTCACAGTAATTTCACACGAGGAAAAGAATGATGCGTTTTATTCAAATAATAAAAGATGATGCACTTTACTCATATAGTAAAATGTGTTCACTCAAATAGAGAAAAATGAGGTACTTTACTCAAATAGTAAAATGATGAAAACAAAGGGACATATATCATACACAATATTTTTACAGTCCCAAAACACTGGGTATAACAAACCCCAAAATTATCCCACGGCTAAAAGATTACATGCATGGAGTAATACAAAACACTCCGTCACTAGCACACTCGGCTACCAGTCAATCAAGCAGTCAGCATTTCAGGTAGTCACCGAGCACCATTCAATTCCTTGGTCAATCAAGCAATCAGCGTCCACCAATCGGTCAGCAACGCCAGATCACGTACTACTCGACCAGCAACACTTTCACTCAGCTCTACGGCTGCTATGGTGCAGCTTTACAGCTGCAATGGTCAACTTCTGTGGTTAGATCTACAGCTGGTACCAGGTCGATTCCGATCAGCTGAAAATACATCTAACACCGTGTACTATGCATGACACTGGTATATTCGATAACATTTAATGACGTTATATACGGCACAACATTACAAAGCAATAAACAGGTTCAGACGTGAATCTACCTGTGTCCGATAAGAATTTTCTGGTACCAAACGTTTCTTAATAAAATGCAACTTTATATTGCTAAAATAAATCTCTTGCTAAGTCACAAACAAAAATAGAAAATATTTGCATTATACTATGCAAGCCGGAGTTACATAAAAAATTATACAAAAAATAAACGTGGTACTACAATAGTTTTAACTTATACACAAGAAATTAATAAATAACTCACATACCTCTACAGCTGAAGATGTGCAAGTCCTTAAGTAGACTGCTCACTGACAAGACGTTTCGTAATGTAAAGATTTAGTCTTACGGTGAGGCATTTATACACCGACGATGAAGCCCTACATCGTCTGTGCGCTGCACTTCGCACGTGCGGCACAGGATGAACCGAACTCACTGTTTCGAAATATTGTACAATATACATAAATCACCCTCGGGTATCGTTGTACATAAAAAACAAAACCCGAGTACACGTATTTAACAACTGAAGGGATTTATACAATTCCGTGATAACCTCCAATTGCAAATGAATGTAACATATTTGACTGCGTGATACACCGGACGTGCATTCGACATCGGCAGACAAGACATAAAGAGACAACGATATTTCTCATAAAGGTGGTTATTAAATTCTCAGTAAAGTACCTAATTCACACAAATCTAGAATGTTGTCTTGACGTTGATATATATTATCAGTGGCTAGGTATACTGAGGGAGAAGATAATCAACACGGAATTTACGAGTGGGGAGGGTCAGTTTACAAAACATGCGAGATAGTCACCCATGTGTTTGCTACTTGTAGAAGGTAAGATGGTGTTCTCAATTTTTTCTTTATTACCGACATAAATGAATGCATGTGCCTGACTGCCGAAGATTAAAAGAATATGAACAGGGTAAATATCGCCTTGTATGATTTTTCACCTCTATTTATATATGTACCAACATCAAAAAAAAAAAAAACACAAAAAAAAAACAAAAACGATACAGCGATATATTTATTAATAGTTTCATCACAGCTTTTAAGAGCTCTCAGTTTTTGGCAAAGTGCATAAAAATCAATCAAATGATGAAAAAGTAGATCAAAAGTTAAAGAGGACCATCGTGGTTGTACAAGAACTGTAAATTTTGGTGTTTGTTTCTTCAACCCTCTCTCTCTCTCTCTCAAGATGTTTCAAGGAATAACCAAGAGAGGGTGACACTAGAACAAGAATAACATATAAAAACTCCTGTCTAGGGAAAATGTTAGTCACAAATGATTCTGTATCACTTCTTATGCACTTTATGTATGTCTCTTCAGTTTTTTTTTCATGGAACTTCACCATATGAAAACCACAATGTGAACAAATATTATCCTACATTTCTTTTTCTTTTAATCACGCGTTAAATGAATTGTACAATAAGGAATACACACCAATTAAATTTGTTTGGTGAATCGCTTCTGGCGGAGTGCACCACATGTTACTACAGCACAGGTGGAGATTGTTCCGAATGTGTCGTTGTCTCCTGATGTCGCCAAATTGTTTCATGTGAACGAAAGTAGTTCAAAATATAGTTCTCCTTGGCAACGAATAACATCCGTATCGACTTAGTGCACAATTATTACTTCCAGTTCAGTACCCAAAAATGTAGTACCAGTCTGGTTTTAGAAAGTGTCGTCTCATATGTTGGTGGCAGTACAAGAGCTAGATTTAGGCATTATCGGTATTAATGTAAAGGTAATTGCTTTCTGTAGAATATGATCTGTATGGTGTGGTTGTTTGTGTGCATTTTGGGGACAGCGCACAGTGAGTAATGAGGCATTGATGCTGATCCCGAAGTGCAATGTGTGACCATTTTCTTGTTGCCTTGTTCATAGTCCAGTCCCTCTCTCGAAAAACAGTGCCAGATAATCTATGACAACTACTTCCGCTGAGCTCATCTTTGAATGTACGTTAGATTAACATATGACTTAATAGGATTTGGACACAGTGGTAAGCTCAGTACTGAGAAATAACATCTCTTGTTATAGATGTATTACATGTACGTTTAGGTGAGGAAGGTGTGTCTAACTTTCTACGTATAGGCTGGTCCATGTGTCGGACTACGATGTTTATTTATTTACTTGGTGACAGACTCTTATTAATCGTTTTTGAGCCTCTTTCTATTTTCTTGCGAGATTATTGTGACTCTTTTGTAGTCTCACACGTGAACTGCTCCTTAATCGAAGAGTTAATCTTCAAAAATAAACGACGCACACAGGACTTATCCCCCAGGACTTATAACACGTGGTTTCGCCATAAGGGTCACCTACACGATCTACGTGACCAAACTGGATCTAATCATGGATACGAAGTTCAGTTTTATTAAATCCACCGAGTATATAAGTGTTGCGTATTTATCACCTTTTTTCATGTATATCCGAAATGTTATGATTGCTACTCATTCGGCAATTTTCTGATCAACAACTACCCCATCTAATTTTGCCTTCACATGCTGCAACTTAGATGATAATGATAGCTCCATACCTTGTCGTTTTGGGGTGGGGTTGAGCCAAACGTGTTCTCAGAACGTTGCTATTTTATCGTACTTTCTCCTTTGTTGCATCCCATGCTTTAAAGAAAATATACAGAGAGATGCTTCAATATGTTCAAATTTGGTGGAAAAACGCCAATTGACTCCATCGATCCGTGAATTAAGGAGTTATCTCATCTTGTGCGAAAACAAAATAACATAACATCTCCAGCCATTGGCAACCAAAGCGTGATTGCGTGCTACATTTAGCAATGTGTCAACATTTATCTTGCAACGTTAGTAGAAAATTAGAAGCTATAACAAGCACTTATAGAATGTTGGTCATTTTAATTAATTGTTTTGTGTTATTTGTTTAGGTTATGAAGATTTTTTTTTTCTATAATGAATAAAGCCTACCGAACGAACACGAATTTATCATTTGTTACGTATATGTAATTAAATTGCTTGTGTGTTAGTTTTAAAATTCTTTTCTATTTTATTTTTGTTTCATTACATTTTATTGTAATGATTATTGCAGGGATTCGAAATTCTTTTTCAGTAATTCTGTTTATCTAAGACATAAAACATATTATATTAGTAATATTTTTAGTTTACCTTGGTCCGCGGTAGAGTAAGCGCTACGCGAGAACGATTGGCTATTGCCAAGATCATTTCATCTAGTCTGGATAAACAATGTTTTATTTTTATATTTATTTCAGAGTGATAATAGATAGGGGTTCTTCCTACGTGACAAATTACATTTTCCTATTGCGTTGTTTCAAATGTTATTAGATCACGTAGTCTGTCTCGCGAGAACGGGATGATAATTCGGGTGAATATATAACCCTTTCTGAGCGCTCGTCAGTCAGTTGTATTCCTGATATCTAGAAGGCCGGATAGGTTACTTTATTGTTGAAACCAGATTGTTTTTGAAGTTCATTTGTTTTTGCTATTTAATAATTTATTCTTTAGAAAACCAAACGAGTGTACTGTTTTATAAAATTCTGGGAGAAAGAAATTCAGTGGAAATTTATTCTGGAATTATTCGGAAACATAAACTGTGATTCAATTGAGGAATTGTTGATATTTGTACAAGGACCACATCTGACGTCATCGCCTTCCATATTTGAACGTCGTCGAGATTCGAACCTGGATTCTAATAGAACTATTTAGTGATAGGACTTGAATTTTTCATTCTTAGGATTAAATTTTGGATTATATTCACATATAAGTCCTATTTTTCAATTTTTACATTGTTTTCTGGGGAAATAAATTATTTTGTTAAAATGTACAAAGGTTGTTGTCTTCACTCTTTTCTCTTGTTATTATTGTACCAGCCTACACGTAACACATTAAATATACAAAGACGACAAGAAACAAAGAGGAAGAAATAGAAGAAACTGATAGGGAGATGATTGTGAAATTTATTACTTGATTTTAAAAAGCTGCAAAAATTATGCGTTCTTATCAATGCTAAAATTGAGACTTGCAGATCAAAGGTACTGCGTCCCTTAAATATATGGTAAAGGAACTAATAAATGTACCAACCTTATTAAACCTTAAGAACATAGAACCCTGGATGAGCCTTAATCCTACATGCATTCTCCAGACAATATCTTTACAATCAAATTAATTGCGTATTTCTATAATAGTGTCCAAATAAATTATTATGACTGTTTAAAAGTTGGGTAAATGTGGTGAAGAGTTTTGATTTAGTACTTTATTATCTGAGAATAAACTGTTGAAAATTTAGGTATTTAAAATATCCGAAAAATAATTTTTGAGAAAGCTCTTGCTAACAAAAACAACAACGATATTTAACAATAATTGTATCCTGAGAGAAATAAAATTGTTTCAAAATGTAGTTCATCATTGATGATTTTTCAATCACGCTGTGATCCGAACCGCTTTGTTTCCCTGTTTTGTTTTCATTTTCTTGTCTCTTTTTTGCATTGATTTGATTGGATCATTTCATTGGGGTTCAGATTCGACAGTTTGTTGCTATCGAACATGATATATTTTACGTTAACTACGATGCTAAACATTGATGGCTGACCGATGGCTGACCAATGACTTTTAATGTGGGTGATGATGAAATAATAGTTTACTAGCGCCTTGAAGTATGTGACCTACATCCTGTTCGTAAATAGCAACAATCGTCTGCGTATCAGTATTTCATTTTGAACCTACGACCAGCAATTTATAAAACATTCTTTTTTTATTGAACGTATGTTGTCAGGATCTTTATTATGGCCCTATATGCCGCCCCTCGCCTGACCTCTTGTACATGGGATTACTTTCAGTTAGTTTGTATCCTGGTATTTGTATTTACTTACTTAAACTTAGACTCACATCCCAACAAACATAAATATTATACACAAAGACACACGCATACGCAAATCCCAAGGTGTTATTAAATTGTATGTTTTCTTGAAAAGTGCATAATTTGCAAAAAATAATATTCAAAAGTGTAACAGCTTTAAAAATTTGTTGCAAAAATCACATTTAAAATGTATCTACTTTGTCCACTTAAGTTACATATTTTTCCTGCCCTTTGTATGAGGAACACGATTTGTAAAAAAGTTAAATTTGACGTGTTTTGTGTTCAACGTCATCAGTATATAGCATATGCGGAATGTAAATTTAAGAAATTAATAAGCTTATCCGAATTGTTATTTCCTTTAAAAATAACATCTTTTGGTGTAACTCTAACTTCAGTTCAAACGTTTGCATCCATTCCATATATGATTTTAATAATGTCCAGTAAGTAACATGCATAGAATAAATACTACATAATTTATATGCAAAACGTTCAAAGAAATATGAAATTAAGGTAAATCAGTTTATTATTTTTTGTATAATGTCTGACAGAAACATAAAGTATAAACAACATCGCATTAAAATGGATTCATAATGGATTTAATGAACCTCACAATTTATTTTTTCCTAATTTAAATACCTGTATACCTTCACAGTTTTCAAATATACGTTCAGATAATAATTTCCCTTATTTTTATGCGCATAATATAGTAAATATTTATATAACACAAGAATGAGTGGAACTGAATTATATTCAGTCTCTCCTCCTCAAAATATTTTACAACCTTTCTTTAACCCTCTCAGTTTTAATGTCCTATATAAACTGGAAACATATTTATTTACTTCATTTTATATATGAAGTGAAGATTGAGGATTTAATTCAACTAAAAATGATTTATTCAGTTCATTTTGATATGGAGGATTTGGTGCAGCTGAAAAACAATGTACAAATCTTTATCAGTAACACCAATTGTCAGTAGATGAACATTTACCACCGATACAAACAAACCTTCAAATTACAACTTGTACGCAATGAAACTTATGACAAGTTTATATATATATATATATATATATATATATATATATATATATATATATATATATATATATATATATATATATATATATATATATATATATATATATATATATATATTATATATATATATATATATATATATAGTTGTGTATAAGTAATTTAATTACTTGTTTGTTAGTTTTAAATTTTTTTATTTTTATTTTATTCCATTACATGTTATTGTAATGATAATTTTGCCTACTGGATTTGATTTGTTTATAGAAATTCATTTCAGTTCTATTTGACCTGATAAACAACCAGTAGTTGAAACACTGTATCTAATTGCTGACCTTGATTCAGATATCAGTAAGGATTTTAGTAAACAACATTTGTTAAATTTTTTTAAGAATGCCCCAGTGCCAAACATCACAATAAACTGCCACACTGCAGATATCGTAGGGATATGACTGAAAGATTGTTAAAGCTACGTTAAAAAAATCCAAATCACACACACACACACACACACACACACACACACACACAAACAAACAAACACTATCCTTTATTTAAGGAATCTCTCACTTTGCGTGAAGAAAGATAATAACTTTCGCCATTGACCACCAACGCGTGATTGCGTGCTACATTTAGCAACGTGTCAGCATTTATCTTGCAAAAATAGCAGATAATTAGATCTATAACAACCGTTTCTAGAATGTTGATCCATTTTAATTCATTTTTCTGTGTTATTTGTTTTAGGTTTGAAATCTTTTATGCAATGAAGATCAGACCCTATAAAGCGTACCGAACGAACTCGAGTTAATCATTAAATATACAAAAATGACAAGAAACAAAGAGTAAGAAAATACAAGAAAGGGATAGGGAGATGATTGTGATATTTATTACTGATTAAAAAGAAAGCAGAGCAATTCTGCTTTCTCATCAACGCTGAAACTGAGTCTTGTAGGTCAAGGTGCTGCTCTCCTTAAATACATGGCGAAAGAACTAATAAACGCACCAGCATTATTAAACCATAAGAACATAAAACCTTGGTTGAGCTTTAATCCTATATACATTCTCCAGACAATATGTTTACAAAGATATTAATACAGTATTCTATAATATTGTCCAACTAAAGTAATATGACTGTTTAGAAGTCAGGTAAAAGTGGTGAAGAGTTTTGTTTTAGTAGTTTATTACCTGATAATAATCTGTTGATAATTTAGGCATTAAAAGCAATATGCGATAAATAAACATCCATACTTAACAATATATCTATCCTAAGACAGTTAAAGATGTTATGAAAATCAGTTCATTGTTTGTGATTTTCCAATCACGTTGTGATCAGAACCACTTCCTTTTCCTGGTTTTTTTATGCATTGATTTGATTGGATCATTTCATTACTGTTCAGATTCGACAGTTTGTTGTTATCGAGATTAACATACTTTACATTAACTATGATACTTGGCATTACTGACTTGTTTGTCATTCTTAAGTGGGTTTGTTACTTGCGAAACAATATCACTGACGGCTGACCAATGGCTGACCAATGGCTTGAAATATGCGTAATAATAGTTTACTTGGATCCTGAAGTTCTATTTTGTGACCTACACCTTGTTTGTAAACAGCAACAAATGTCTGCATATCAGTGTTTCATTTTGAGCTTATGACCAGCAATTTATAACATTTTTTTTTGTATTGAACATACGTTGTCAGGATTTTATATATTGCCCCTGACCTGACCTCTTGTACAGGGGATTACTTGGAATTAGTTTGTTTCCTGATATTTGTGTTTGCTTACTTAAACTTAGACTCACACACCAACAAATACAAATATTACACACAAAGACACACGCATACACAAATCCCAAGGTGTTATTAAATTGTATGTTTTCTTTAAAAGTGTTTCCTTTGGAAAAATAATATTCAAAAGTGAAACAGCTTAAAAACCTTGTTTTAAAATCACATTTAAAATGTGCCTACAGAGTCAACTTATCTTAAATTCATTAGTTCTTTTAGCTTTGAAGAGAAGTTAAAAATTCTAAACCCACACTCAGTTAGACTGGTGATCAATAACTCGTCTACTGGGATTAGGATATGTGACTTAAATCCTTGTAAGATATATATGAGTCACATCTAACACGCTCTCCATAGTTACGAAAAGTTGTTAATGAAATGGAACCTACAGCTTATTTTAATACATATGACGATCGTACTATATACAGCTCATACCTATGTAAGATGTTTACTTATATTCTAGAATCAATCCATATAATCCAGTTCAGTTGATTTCACCATTGGTGCTTTCTAACATACCCTAAAAGTTTTAATCCAGGACTAAAACATATATAAAAACCGTACAAAAGTGTTAATTATAGAGCTTTCATGTATTAATCATCAATTATGCTATATGGATAATAAGCCTGTTGACCCTGTGAAATAAGATGTAGATCTAAATTATCATTTTAGGGGTTACTCGAAGGAATACGATACGTCTATAGCAAGAAAATAATCTGAAAACCGCCAATTTCTAACTTCAGAAGAAATGTTTATATGAAAAGAAGATGTCAGACTTTTCTAGCACTGTGTCAGAAATGTTCTTGTTATTAAACAGACATGCAATATTGATACCGTGAAGTCAAAGATACTCTTGAAAGGAAAATATAGTGTTCATTGATATATTTCTCGTATCAAATATTTTTAATAATATTTCACACCTATACTTCAAATAGACCCAAAACAAATAACAGACAAGAGCAAACAATGTATTAATTGATTGATATAAGGAACAAAATAATATATTCAATTTATGAAACATGAATTAATAATTACTTTACAGCAATGCTATACAGTATGTATAATTCCAACCACTCAAGGCATTTCGACAGCATGTAGAGTGTAAATGGGTTCCCATTTCCAACATTGCAAATGATTTCTATAGGATATGTAGTCATCAAAGGTTTCCCATTTCCAACAATGCAAATGATTTCTACAGAATATGTTGTCATCAAAGGTTTCCCATTTCCAACAATGCAAATGATTTCTACAGAATATGTTGTCATCAAAGGTTTCCCATTTTCAACAATGCAAATGATTTCTACAGAATTAATGTAGTCATCAAAGGTTTCCCATTTCCAGCAATTTAAGTCTCTTCTACAGTAAGTGGTCATCAATGGTTTCCCATTTCAAAATATTCACGGGACTTTTACAATATGTAATTTTCAATGGGGTCCTTTTCGAACAATCCAAGGCACTTCAACAGTATTTAGTTGCCAATTGGATCCCATTTCTAATAATCCAAGGGACTTCTACAATATGTTGTCATCAATTGGTTCCCGTTTGCAACAATCCAACGGACTCTCACAGTGTGTACTTTTCAAATGATTCATATTTACAACAATTCAAGGAACTTCTACATACTATTATGATCAATGGATTTCTACAGTATCTAGTTGTCAATGGCTTCGCATTTCTTAATAATCCAATGTACTTCTGCACTATATAGTCATCAATTGGTTCAAATTTCCAACAATCCAAGTTACTTCTACAGTATGTAGTTGTCAATGGGTTACCATTTCCAACAATGCAAATGATTTCTACAGAATATATGTAGTCATGAAAGGTTTCCCATTTCCAAGAATCTAAGTTTCTTCTACACTAAGTAGTCATCAATAGGTTCCCATTTCAAAAACTCCACGGGACTTGTACAGCACGTAATTGTCGATGAGGTCCTATTTATATCAATCCAAGGTACTCCTACATAATGAAGTCATCAATCGGTTCCCATTTCCAACACTCCAAGGCACTCCTACATAATGAAGTCATCAATCGGTTCCCATTTCTAACAATCCACGGCACTCTTACGGTAGGTAGTCATCAATCGGTTCCCATTTCCAACAATCTAAAGGACTTCTACAGTATGTAGTCATCAATGAGTTCCCATTGCCAACAATCCAAGTTACTTTTACGGTATATAGTTGCCAACAGTTCCCATTTCCAACAATCCAAAGGACTTCTGCACTATGAAGTCATCAATTGGTTCATATTTGCAACAAATCAAATGAATTCTATAGCAATTAACGCTTTTGACATGGTCATCATTTATTCCATTGTGATAAAATACCAATAGATGCACACATACTTTCCATGAGACTGAAGGCATTTTAAGCAAAGTAATGCTTATTGGACATGATATATATCGTAAAGAAAGTTCCAAAAGTTGGCGGAGACTGAAATATAAACGTTAATGCATAACTGGATAAGGAAATATTAGATTTAACATAAAAGAACGCACGAACGTTATCAAGTTACTATCATTATTAAAGATCTACCCTAGAAGCAATTAATTAAACGGCAACAGTCATTGTGTTTACAGAGTTATTTTTTCTTGTGTCCAGAAACTTTAAAACTTATTGGTGGAAGACATCTTTGGGAAACAAAGAAGCATCTTTCCATCTGTACGCTTTCAAAAATATTAGAGTGTAATAAAAGAATTCGATAAGAATGAAATTCCGATGTTTGAGTAAATATGAAGTCACAAAATATCGAGTGTTCAATTAGAGTACAATTAAAGGCGTGTCATAGGCGGCGAAACCAAAGGGATTTGTTTCCTTAGAAACATTTAGAATTTCAAATAGTTAAAATTGTACTATTTCTCCAGCATTAACTAAATCATCGCTTTTCTCACAGGCTATATTTTGATTTTATAGATTATGGGAAAATGTAAGTTCTCCATTTTGCGCCGAGGGAACTCAATGAATTCTTTGCATTAACATATTGTTCACCAAGATTGTTATTTATTTTATTATGATTAAGACTTACTAGTAAACAAATTAGTCGCTTGAAATTATCTATTGATAAACATTATAATCTAATTGATTATGTGTATGACCATTTAGTTCAATATAATTAATTACTTAGTTTAGACCTTCTATCCATCCTGTCCTAAAAAATGTTGAACGTGTATTACCCTCAGCTGACCAACAATATGTGAAAAGGTGAATGACAGATATGCCAAGACCTTCGTCCTTCATCTGAACTTCAGTCGCTCGACATATATAAACCGAAAAAAAGCGTTTCTGTAACACAACGAAGACTAACCGAAGGTGTGTTTCCGGCAGAATCGTTTAAAAGACATTCAGAATATCACTTGCCTGAAAGAAGGTAAAATTTTAATTTATCACAAAGTAGTAGTAGTATTAATAGTTTAAAGAATTATTGGTAAGTAGGATATATCTTTTATAAATCAAATCTTTCATAAATAGGACAGGCAAATTGTAATTCAGTTCGATTTTTGTTTGGTTAAATGGGGCTGGGGAACAGGACCATAACCATATTGCCAGAATTTAATTATTTCCTTCTGTATCTTTGATTTTTTTTGAAAACATTTCAGTTGGCATGTGTCTTTGGAATTCGCTACTTATATTAAACTTTCTATTTTATTGTACACTGTCACTTACTGGTGTAAACATTTGAACATAACTTTGTTGCTAGCTGATTTCAAAAAGATATATATATATATATATATATATATATATATATATATATATATATATATATATATATATATATATATATATATATATATATATATATGCTATGCTATTATATATATATATATATATATATATATATATATATAACATGTGAAGTGATTTTCATTAGATTGTAAAAACTCATGATGAAATCAATCGTTGTTTTTCTTGTTTTGTTTCTTTTAAGGTCATGGAGCGGTCTGTCATTTTTCTACGATCTCTTTTGGTGCTATTCCTGGCTAAATACGTCACTTCCTCAAGTACAAACTGTACATGCGAATTCCCCAAAGACTTCTGCAAACCAAATATAACGGGTTAGTGAAAATGGAAGCAATCTAGTATGATTCATCTCTCTTCATATTGAAAACAAAATCATCGAAAATGATAAAAACGTTGATAATGACGATTATGATAATGAAAATTGAGATAGTTGTAGAGGTGCTGGAGTAGACAGTGGTAAAAATTTAAATTATAATACTGATTCCAATATTGTTCCCACTGCTGCTTCTTCTACTACTACTACTACTACCACTACTACTACTACCACCACTACTACTACAGCCACCACTACTGATGTTGTTACTACACACCACTGAAATATGCAAACCACAATTACTAGTATTATATGTACTACTAGTACTATTAGAGAAAACTTTTTCGTCGAGTATCACCTATTTCGCACTGCAGATGTTAATAAAACTTCAGTACATTGATAGCACTAAATCACAGACAATTTAACTACATATGTTATAGGTACGAACAATTATATGAACACGATACTTCAGCCATTACTCGGAAATTAGTGAATAAATTAGGCGAGAAATTCAATCAAATAAAACAATGTGTGATAGAATACTGATAGATAAGTATAACAGAGAAAAAGAAGTTTTCATGCAAATAAGAAGACTTTCAAATTTGAGAACACAAACGCAACGTAATAGTAACAAATCTGTTGCTTTATATACTACTATATATGTCAAAGAAAATGTCGTTATCATCCAGATAGTGATGTGAATGATAGAAGACAATTTTTGTCGATCTATTATAAACTATATATCTTGAAAGGAATTCTCAATCAATGACGATGCTTAGTTTATTAGTATGCCCTTCTTGTCTAAAAATAGTATCAATAGCATTGTACATAGAAAGATTTGATAAAAATCTGCTTGAAATAGCTACCTCTGCAAATTTTTCAAGTGAAAGAGTGCGAGAAAGAAAAAACAAAGAACAAAATCAAATTGCTACGAAGATTTCCATGGGGAAAACCATACATATATTCAGGCATACATACATACTGTTACGTATTTGTAATTAAATTGTTTTTGTGTTAGTTTTGAAATTCTTTTTATTTTATTTTTGTTTCATTACATTTTATTGCAATGATTATTTCCATGGGATTCGAAATTCTTTTTCAGTAATTCGATATTTTCTTTTAGTAAATGTTGTTTATCTAAGACGTAAAACGTGTTACATGAGAATTATTTTTAGTTAACCTAGTTCGTCTTGGGTTGGGAAGTTCATAAACAGGAAGTTAAAATGATTGGTCAGTATCAAGGCCATACTTTGCTTGCGTGATCACCATGTGTAAACAACGTTTTCTTATTATTGGTTCTTAATTGGGGCTACACGGGCGTACGTGATAAATGTCTTGTAGTAAGAGACCACATGACCCATCTCGCGAGACTGAAATGATGTTTTTGGGGTTTAAATACGCATTCTTAATATTTTTCTGGGAGAGTCGTTTTAACATCTTGAAGGAACAAGGTGTTTTTTTTTTTTATTTGTTGCCAGATTGTTTGTTTTTCATTTGTTTTTTGGATTTAATAATTTATTCTCTAGGAAATTCAACAAGTGGACTTTTTTTTATAAAAAATTCTGAAAGATATTCATGGAAATTTATTCTGGAACTTATTCTCTTTTCTTTGTTACTGAGTAAGAGCCCTTGTCACGTAACAATACATACATACATCCATATATATACATGCATACATACAATGTGGTACTGACATAGCCCTACTGCATGGGCTTCATTATTCAAATTTTGTTTCTGTACTACAGCAGTTCAGGGGAAAGTACTCGGTTCACGGATGGCGAACGCGACTGGGGATCTGGATTCTGACATAGGTGCCACTTACAAAACCAGATACCGGGTAAATCTGACGCAAATAATAATAGTGAGTAATCAAAGACACGTCTCTATTTGTAATCAATTACATCAGTGTAACATTTTTAGCAATGTTTAACGATATTTACCACAACTAAGTACAGTGAATGGCCAATGAAATGACAAGATTTTATCTTAACTGCCATGTTTAACTTCTTAAAACTTCTCAAGATGGAGAGCAAATTAAGAACATTTCAAATAAGAAGCGTAAAGGGGCCATGGTGTAATTGTTGAATAACCCTGGCAACATTGTGTATTGTACAAAACTTTTGCCATTTTTAAAATACCTATTTTCTTAATATGTACCTGCTTATAAGTTACAAAATGCATTGCATTTAATTTTTCATAACCTTAAGAAAGGGGCTTTAATTTTTCATGTATTCTTTGTAATTCTTTGTTTGTGTGTGTTGTGTTTCTTTTTTTCTTCAAAGTATGGTTAGGTAGTTTTTGCAATTATTTATTACCAAATTATTTCAAACTTATCAAACGGACTGACAGGATTAAGAAATAAAGACATTTTATAATGTTTGCGCAGATTCTTCAGGTTTTCTTAGTGATGTTACTGTTGGTGTTGTTTATGTTTTGTACAATGATCATCCATTCGTCATTTTAAGTAGTTATGAGAATGTATAATTTGTTTGAGCCATAAAGGTTTAAACTATAAGTCTACATAATTCAAGAAAAATTGAAGTATGCCCATATATGATTTCATTGATCTTTCACTTTCCTTTCAATGAACATTATACTTGTCATTGTTACGCTCTATATTTGATTTTTATAGATATGCCCATAGACCGTCAGTATTTTTCAATTCCTACATATGTACATTTTATGTATAGTATTAAATGATTATATTTGGGTATTTAAGCGTAAATTTATCATCACACGCACAAAGTTAACATTAGGTCCTTTATATTACACTTTGTACACTTTGAGATATACACAACCATGATCATTTAGTCCTTATAATTCCAATTTTCCTCCTTTCTGCCTTCAAATCAGCCAGTTTCATCAAGAACAACTTTGATTTTAGGTGGAAATTAGTTTTCTTTAACATCTTTGAAAGATTACATACTACCATTCAGTTCAAACAAAACTGTAGTTATTTTACTGTAAATACATGCCTATAATTTACTTTAAAACGATTCATAAAGCGAGCGTTTAAAGGACAAAAAATTATATTTGCTGATTTTCGTAGTATATTTACCTTGATTATATTGAACACGGGACTCTTCAGTTTGGACGTTTTATTTATCTGACAGGACGCTAAATATTGGGCCCTCGTTATGCGCAGAATGCCCTGACAAGCAGCGGTCTTATGTGCTATGACCGCTCGCTCAGAATTTATTAATGCTGAACCAATAACCCTACAATTACATTATCAAGCTGTCTCAAACAAATTTAACGCATGCAAATTGTTGCTGTGAATACGAATGGCACGTGACACGTATCAATCTGCATGAAGAAAGTAAGAGTACACATTATTTGTATCAGAAGTATCATATATTCTGATTGGTCAAGGAAGACCATTCTTATTGGACTGTTATGGCTTGTGCTTGGTGTATTGTTTTACCATGAATTAATGCATTAAAGTCTTTTACAAGGAAAATCATTGTTTAAATACATCCATCTAGTTTAATGAATAAACTATCCATAATAATAAATGCAGACTCTCAAAAAATATTGGCTCACTTTTACCTGTGCAGTTCCACTCTTATTGGTAAAGTTCGATGTTGGATTAAGAATAACAATCCTTATTTTTGTATTGCAGGTAGTAAGTTTGGCTGCATCTATTTGCAAATATATCGTTTACTTGCATCTTTTCAGAACGGATCTAATGAATTAAACTTGGAGAATAATACCTTTAAAATTCCGGTCCCATTGGAGAATCCCTGTCATTTCAACTTTACAATTGGGAGCAGTCATGTTTTCTTGGGTAATATATATATATATATATATATATATATATATATATATATATATATATATATATATATATATATATATATATATATATATATATATATATATATATATATATATATATATATATTCTAGTTCAACATTTCAAAATATCCCCTTGCCTGTCTGTCGTCTTTGTATTATTCATATGTGGTAAAATATATATCTCAAGATAGATCAGGAATTTTCCTTTGAGGCTTTGTCAGACATAGTTACATTCACACCATTGCTTAGACACCCATTATATTCTCTCTAAATTAGCTTTAGCATTTCATAAAGAAATCTGAAGAAAAAAAAACATTCAGTTAAATGAGGATTCCATGTGATCCAGGTCTACTAAAGCTTTTTGGTCAGAAATCCTGAGATTTTTATGTAGTATCCGGCATGTATCTGGAGTTTTGGTAAGCCTGAAAACTAATCACAAAGATTAAGAACTTCAAATACATTTACCCATTTCCAATAGTTGCCTTGTCGTTGTTTCCCAGCCTTCGGCTTTCTTGGCAGAAAAAAAAATGTCCTATGACCTCACGATATGCCGATAGATCAATCACAACGATTTGTTGTTTCGATTATTAGTAATCAAAAAATGGCCGATTGTGAGTACAGAAATATAAAATTGCCTCCAAACATCTATCAGGTGTGTCGATTGATTAGTGAAAATATGTTTGTCCAGTCAAACACGTTATCACAAACCGACGCAGAAACTTGAACCTGAAATCCGGAGACTTTATATTCAAATCCGAAGATACTGAGACGGAGCTATAAAGCCGGAGAATCTGACTTTTATCCGGAGGGTTGGTAGGCTTGGTGATCCATGTGCTATACAAAGCTATTAACCGATCATGCCTTCTAGACAGTGAATTCCTCAGTGGTAAAAAGAAGTCTTTAAATGGATAAGGATCGTAAAACTGGTAAATAAATGGATAATCAAGTGGAAAACGTTCACATAAAAGGGCAGGATGGGAAGAGGGAAAGATAGAAAGATAAGCAGATTTATTGATAGATAGATATAAAATGGTATTGATTTATATTCTATTTTAGGAAACGTAAACGATAGAGGAAGATGGAGTAAGCTTGAATGCACTTTGGCTATCAAGTTAAGAGGTTCGAACAAAGGTACAGAAGGAGACTCCATGTTAGGCGGCGAGGACATGAGTTACAGCGACCTCTGTAACACGAGCTGAGCAAGAACTCATTTTTACTGAATATAAGAATAATAACGATGCAGAAGAGATACGATATAATAAAAAAATAAAAATAAATAGAGCTTTCTGCTGTGTTCTATTAATTTGATGTATCTACCAATTATTTATATCTATTTATATATTTTTATTCTATCTATCTATCTATCTATCTATCTATCTATCTATCTATCTATCTATCTATTGAAACTAGCTTAAGTAACTATACATCTATTATATACATCTATTATTTGAACTTGATGGCAGTGAAATCTGGTATCTCTTTGGTCAGCGATTTTTTAAAAAATTCTTTACAAGAACAGGTTCGAATTCAAAAAGAACGGGTATATGCAAATGTCAAAATTTAAAATTAATTTGAAAATTATTTCATCGTATGACTATTTGCATTGGCGAAGAAAACAGCTAAGAAGACTAAGGGTTTTACAAACATTTCTATGAAAGATAACATGAAATGAATCGACCTATCTATTCAGATTAATTTGTTGCGTCCATTTTGGTCACTACAAACTGAAATTCGACCATATGCCTTTAGATGAATAACGCGGAAAACATTGTAATAACTAACAGGAATACAAAGATTACGTTCTTGTAATTTATTTAATCAGATTCCACTAGAACAATCAATTTAGTTCTTATTAAGCTGAAAACTTTATCAGAAATTTGCAGAGTTTCACATTCAATTTTGAATTGATCCCTCAAAACATATAGCTTTAAAAATGAGCTTACCACCCCAGCAAATTCTGTGTCCGGCATGACATTCCAGCAAATTATTTAATTCTGACATCTAGGTGGCCAGGACAAGCTCTGTACAGTTTTTATTGCCTTCATTCAGGTTAGTATATGGTGGCCTATTGGTAATTGCTAGTGCCAATGTGTGTGTGTGTGTGTGTGTGTGTGTGTGTGTGTGTGTGTGTGTGTGTGTGCGCGTGTGTGTGTGTGTGTGTGTGTTTGGCATTCTGATCGATTGCATATGTTTCCAATTAACAATCAGAAAACCAGACTTATTGCCTTCTTAAAATGTGGAAATGGAAAAGTGGAATTAAGAAAATGGCGCCTTCCTATTTGCCAGTATCATTGATTCTGTCCGGCATGTAGCTTCCTTCCAACCGATTGGTCAGAACAAGTTAGTTAATCTAACAAAAAAGAATGGTCCACCTGATGGGAAAAGTAAAACCTGTCCATTCTGAGAATACAGTTAACACGTGGATCTAGTCATTTGTAACTTTATTTACATCATAATACACATATAGAAAAAAAATGACGCATTGAAATCCGATAAACTCCTTGATCTGCAGTCAGATATCTAACCACCGTAACCATTTGCATGTCCTTTTATGACTCAACTGCACATTTTTGTAAAAAAAATTACATAAAAAATATAAATTGTTCTCTTCATTAGGGGTGCCAGTGAAATCATTACAAACTCTTCTCTTTCACAACAAAATACAGCCTGCAATGGTGATTTAGACATATTCGCAAAAGTTGTTCTTGAACATCTAAACAAGAAAATAACTCATCCCTTTAGGGGAATTACTTCAAAACAATTGTGTTATTCCCCCTGTCATCACAACTAATTTTTAAAAAGATAGAAAACTGGAGATGAGAAGTACGAATTATGGTGATCAAGGTCAATAAGGTCCACTTCCATAAAATTAACACTATTAAAATTAGTATCGTTCTGTCCAGAAAACATAATGGACGTCAATTTTCGCCTTGTTGTGTTTGCAATGGACAGCGGGTTAAGTCTATCTTTCAAAAATAACCTTTTAGAGAGATATACATTGTTTCAATGATGACACAAATTAAATAGTTAGTATTTTTTAACTTCAGAATGGTGTTACATCCCCAGATCTAAAGTGTACAAATTAAGCCGCTTATGATTTACCATAAGATCGAAATGACAAGTCGGCAATTTTTGCTAATATACAATAACTGAAGATATATACAGTAGTTGTTGTTGCTGATGTTGTTATGGTTTCAGCGCCATTTTTCAGCACATTATAGGCTAGACATGACGGCCAATATATTCGGTGAAGCATGAATCGGGGAAAACGCCGGTAAGAACCAACGACCCACGGGAAGCTAATGGCAATCTTTCTCATATACCAACATTGGCCTAGCCCGAGACTTGAACCCATGCGGACACAGGTGAGATGTGAGTGATCTGTAAAGGCGATCGCGTTAGACGACTAAGCCACCAGGGGGCCCCTGTATGGTAGATAAGTAGAGAGAAAGGATAATGAAATGACAATTATGTTAACGGCTATCAACTACTTCCCATGGCGTGTAGCAACTAAAAGAAGAAATAGGACGTTCAGACTAATTTTCAGTATATTAATCAACCTACAATTATAAGCAGCAGCAGTCGGGTTGAAGAGACCAAAATATTCGGTCAAAATAAGGTTTATAACAAAGTTGACCATACAAGGCGTGGGGGGAGGGGGCTGAAGCGAGGGAGGCTGAACAGACCAAACATTCGAGGCCGTATTTCGTGGAAAGGTTTATAGCAAAATTGGGGGGGCCGCAGACCACTTTGCTATAGGGTTCGTAAAAATAACGCTTCAGGAAAGTGCTTGCGAAACGTGTCACAAAAAATTGGAGGTGAATCGACGTTTTAACGATTAACCTTCTCACTGGGGTAAGAAAAAGTAGCGCTGACAGTTTGCTCAACCAATGATTTTATCAAGAACAATGCGATATCGTGTATTTGGAACGTGTAAATTTGTTGTAACAAATCTATACGGGGTTTTCTCATTCATTAGCAAAGAAGTTTTCAAACCCAATCACGTCCATGTCACCTGTACCCCAAGTCTGATGAATATTTCGCAGCGTATCAACACCATTAAAGACAACCAAAGATTGCAGTTATCTCTCATCACTTTAGAACGTATCGTTGCGTGACATAAATGATGTCCGCGTTTTTATGCCTACCTCGTGAGAATCTTCTGGCTGTATTTGTTTGTTTGTCGAGTATAACATCATCGTCGAGCATAACATCATCGTGTACCACTAGATTATTAATACTACCGTCAAGATCATCGACTGATGGTACATCATCGATGTCAGTGATAAATTCAATAAAGTTACCGTCACCGTCGTTGTTGATTTCCAAACCGTTTGCATTTTCATTGAATTCCTTAAGAACATTATAGCATCGTTGGTCACCCACGGAAGGTGCCACTAAATAAAGTTTGTCTCATTTGAGCCATCTCATTATCAGGTTAAGTAACAACTGAGTTTTACCAGACCCAGATAGGCCAATGATAATAGAGTTAGGCAATGCCGGATGCCACTTGACTGGCTCCTGCTCTCGCGCTGCTGAGAAGCCACTCACTTTCATGTTGTACAAATATGACAAGCATATGAGTTTATATTGTGTTCGATGCAAACAAGTCACTGATACCAGTAGATTAAATACCATAACGAGAAAAAATCGTCGACGGCACTTACAAGTACGTGTGTGACATATGGTACAAAAAATATAAATTTGTGGCGTCTCGCGAGACATCAAGCGGTGGTGATATCGCCGCAACACTCGGGAAATTACCAGGAACTCCATGGGCTAAGTATCCTGGTAAGAAACATCTTCCGGGATATAATTATTGTGTCCCTGGAACCCGACTTGATATTAGACTCGGCGAAAAAATCAACCAAAAGCTGGTGAATTTCCAGTGAATGCGATTGTTGAAAAGTGCCATGCTCATGATGTCGCATATTAAAATCAAGATTTGCAAGAACGAGATATCGCCGATGTCAAGTTGATTCACAAACTGAAGTCTATAAAAATAAAAATATAATGGAGTCACTGGCCAACTGGTTGATAAGATCGGCAAAGAATTTCTTGGTGCAGTATCATCGCTGATTTAACAACATAAGTCAAAATCAAACGTGGACTCACCACAGTACATCGCGATCAGGCAATCATTGAACGATTTAATCGAATACTTGATGAGCGATTGTTTGGATATCAGCATGCTCAGGAACTTGCCATAACGACGAGATCTCGCGAATAGATTGCAAGACTACCAAGCGTAATAGCCGCGTTAAACAACGAAGAAACGCTTGGAATTTCTATGAAACCCATCGATGCAATCGCGAAGAAGCATATACAGGCACGACTCTCCCTCACAGAAACCATTACTCGGCAACGTGGAGGTCAGGTATTTATATGAACCTGGTGAACTTGATGGTGGTAACAAAAAGAGCTATTGGTCTCATTTGGAGTGTAACCACACATACAATTTCCAGTGTGGTTGCATCTACTGGTAAGCCTGCAATCTACAAACTATATTCGACGGCTTCTCAGTGTGGATTTGTCCGTAAACAATTACAAGCAATTCCTAAAGATACACAATTACCACCAGCGTGGATTCGCTAGCTCCTCGACGTCTGTTACATTCTAGACAGGTCAGCATCACATTCACTGTGTATGGCCCAGCCACTATTGATTTTGTCCACGGTAAATTGTTGTGGGTCATTGGGAGAATATTGCCACGACATTATAGTGTTACAAATCGCACAGTGATTGTTTTGCCGTTGTTTCAACTCCATGATGAATTCAGAATCAAGATCAAACTCGCGTTTATTTTTTTTGTTGTTGTCTATTTGCTGATAACCAGCTAATTATTTCCTTACCGCAGTCTCGTTAATTTTCTGAGGCTGATTATATACCACAGTATAATTTATCCTGTACAGCTGAGACATTCTTGTAACTCACGATCTTGCCAAATACGCTAAATTTGACCATAGGATACTATCATCGACAATCCAAACATTGGTATCTGAGATTTTTGTTAGTCCCTGCGATGAATGAATTGTCATTGCATATCCTAGAGTCCAGCATGATGGTTGTGCTAAAGCTTTTTCAACAGCATCAACGGCGACAACAACAATGTCATTAAGAACGAGTTTTTGTTTCTCCAGTGATCCCGGAATCTCAACGTCAATATTCTTTCGACGAGTATCTACTGGGCGATATCACAATGGGACTAGTAGATCTGGAAATTTGTCACTGTGAAGGGAGAACAATTTACCCTGAAGTGAATCACGAACTATTTTCCTTGATGCAACTATCAGATCATTAAGGAGTCACAAATCCCAGATATCATCAATCGCAGTCTCTGGAATCTCACTGCGCATCATCACACATTGAATCTTGTTGGATTTAAGTCTTATCCTTGCATTTAGCTTCTTCAATAAATCATTTTTGGCTTTGTGGTCCTCTAACATTTCCTCGTAAGCGTCGACATATTCTTTTAGCCAGTCGTGTGGCGATTCTCCTGTGAACGAGGGGAGGTTGGCCATGATCGCTGCACATAATAATCGCGGTTGATTTTGTCATTAACCATTCGAGAAACATTTGAAAGTATGTTTGGATACCGTACATATTTCGTCCCAGACGATGATCTTAGAAATATGTTTCTCACCCATTCTTTCTGGAGTCCATATATCACCGCGGCATCGAAAGAAACTGTGATATGTACGAGGCTTAGCACCTCTCTCTTTCATCTCCCTGGAAAGTCGGTGAGTTGGAGTTCGCACTATCATGTCAATGGGGTTATCTGATTTAAACAATCTTATAGCGCATGTTATTTTACCAGAACTACCAGGAACAATAAGATAAACCGTTTTATGCCGCGATACAGGGTCATTAACTGATGATGCTGATGACGGTTGCGACAACTGTCCATCTTTGTAATACTGAGGAAGAGGGTTATAATCTGCAGACACAGAATAATTGCATATTAGGTCATTCTTTTGTTACTCACCAATGCCTCCATGAAGCTTCTTCTATACTTATTATAAGTTCATCTAGCAGGCCTATGTTTGACTCGCTGATATAAAATGAATCTATGTTGACTTAGGAAATCGATTAATCATCGATAACAGGTTTATTGACAGGGGTGAAACGACACACCTGTGTTTCGCATCGATACGATTCACGTTAAAGAACCTGCGATACGATACATATTGATACACATATTAACTTCATGGTCTTTCCATCTTTAGAAGGTAGGTGGTGCTCCTTTATGTATGTTGACATACTGGTTGTATTTTCAGTATGAGATTACAGATAGAGATATAGTTATCATATATTTATATGCAGTTCTCATAGATGACAAGAAAACAAAAACACTTTCAAATAGACTGTTGGTCGTCAGTAACTTTTATTCTTTGTTTGGCCATTTAATGGTGGCTCCATTTAACTCAATTTAGCCACCAGGCCCTTTGATTTGAATGGCATGAATGCTTTAAAAACATCGTATTACCGATTTCATTTCACACTTAAACTTGGATTACATTACGATATTATCTTCAAGACAGAAGAAATAAAACAATTTCCTAGTGCAATGAAAATCTCATTTAGAACAAATCCGGGCATGGCAATGAGGATGAATACCAACAAAATATATCACATTCTACTTCCTGCAGATGCAAAAGACTGCTGCGGCCACCGGTTCTTGTATTTGTTAGTGAGGAAGGAAAACTGTTAACAACACCCTGTCCTATTCTATATTTTTTCAAAACTATTACACATGGTGATAAATGTGAGTGGTTTAATATCGGCCCCCTTGCTGATTCTGTGCTAATGTTAATTATTTCATCAGCACCTTCATTCACTTGTTAAATATATCTACATAAAAACAGCATTCCAAATCTTTTCCTCATGTTTAATGTAAGCAGAGATGATGCCAGGATTTTATCTTAAGGGGTACGTCACACTTTGTCAAAAAAGAAGGGGAGGGAAGAAAAGCAGGGGGTGGGGGAGGAAACGGTCATAGTTAAATATTTACCTAACACTTCAATATCTGTCTCTCTTTCTTCCTGCTCCACTTTTTAGAGTTCTACTGAAATCAAAATCTTCAAAAGATGTCACCACTAGTTGTACAAGTACTAATCTGTTAGCCTAATTATTTCTGAGCATATCTGTTCCTTATATGTGAATGAGTATATTTCTGTGCTTTCTTCTGAATGGGGAATATGCATAGCTAGCTTTGTCAGCTTGAAGATAAAGGGGATTTGATTTTTGTGTCTGTTTTTAACAATTTTCCAGAGCTCACAGATCTTATCTCTTGGACACATCTGCTCCAAAATAGGATTTTTCACTAACATAAACTTACTTTCTTGAATCGATAGTTTACTGACTACCATACCAGATTTGTAATCTGTTCCTTAATTCTGTATTAAAGGTTTTAGTCCATCAATGCCTTAGTCTGCTTGTACGGACAGAGGTATTCAAATAAATATCTTTACTTCTTAATTTCATTTTTTCATCCTTATTTATTCAGTTTATCTTAACCCTGATATTGATAAATGATTTTGTAGTAGGACTAAATTGATCGACAAAAAAAAAAAATAATAATGAAAATTGCATTCTACTTTTAAATTGTCTGTATTTTAAATATGCTCAGTATTCTACCCTTTCTCTCATTAAGCCTGAAATATCGCTGAAAGGAAGATTGACCGTCATTCATTCTATTTTTGTCCATTCAACATGTACATCTGACTCGAATTTAACACCATGCTCAGGCTCAAAATCACTCATTGGTATCTCAGTTAACAATTTTAAAACTCCAATAATCCAATATAATTCATAACTTTAAAAATTGTTGTCATCAATACCATCACCAGCCAGTATTTGCCAACCGAAAACGTCATAAGTCACGCCAGGAATCAGACATTTTGTGATTTCTAGGTAGTCCGTATTTTGAAAGATGCATTTGTAAACCATCCTTCATGGAAGGTTCAAACTTCGCCAAAATGATTATTCCAGGGCCAATGTGCCAAACAAATTTAGTTTACCATTCATGTCATACTTGAAGACCCAGTGTGTGAACAGTTGCCTACCTGAAAAACAGATGTGGCGACAAGAACGGTTACATAAAAATTGTATACTTCACCGAAAACATTTTCACATTCAGAACTTTCAACTAATTTGCGGGAGTTCTGGCGCATCACTGTTCTCCAAGTGTGAGCATTTGTACAAATTTTACACGATTTACACAATCGCACACACTGACAGCATCTCTGTTTAAGTACTACATATCAATTACTTTCGCGCGTATATCTGTGTTGCTTTGCTAGTACTACCTGTTTGTCACGCAGGGAATAAGCTGCACTAATTCCCGATTGGTAGTTATTATAAACCTGGACCAGAACAAGCAATAACCACAAAGGAGATTTCAGTGTAACTTATTTCACCGTGTGACACACCGGCAGTGTAGCTTTCAAATCGACCAAAGTAGACAAGATAAAATTCAACGTAGAACTTCGCATAAAAGTGGTTATAAAATGATGAGTAAAGTACTTCATTCTACATGTAGAACACGTTTGGACTGTATCCTACAAGCTGATCATGCTGCTAGGTTAAGATAATTAGCATGGAATGGGGGAGGGGTAGATTACGAATCATGTCAATTTGTTTTAATTTGAAGACGGCAAGCAAGTATTCTCAATAGTCTTTATCGCTTTTTACTAATCAGAATGAGTGCCTAGGACTGCAAATACTTTTTCAGATGAATTCTATATTTCAAGAATAACAAGGCAAACTATTAATAACTATTATTGACTGCTGAAGACTAAAATAACTTCCATACGCTAAGTATTGTCTTGTATCGATTCTCCATCTCTTGTATCGATATGTGTATCGTTACAACAAAAGTATCGATACATCGATATATCGACCACCAAAGAATGGAAAAGAGCCTGGGAGAGCATTTGACTCCGCTGGATTCCGCCACTCGTGAAAATAATGAGTTGTTTACCAACTCAGTGAAATATATCTTTATTGACTCGACAGTAGCAAATAACCTCTCTAAATTTGTCTTAAAAAGAGATCTGATATATATATATATATATAT
>JAECUM010022640.1:0-40732 GCA_016617855.1 Megalonaias nervosa | reverse complement strand
ATATATATATATATATATATATATATATATACATGTTATGTTGTTCGTCCGTCGTGTCGACGAAATCGACTATAGTCATTCGAGGTCTGGAGGGACTGGTTCTGTTCTGTGCGTTCGCAGGTAGCTGATGAGGCCAATCTTTGCACGGAAGGTTCGCTTGCAGAAGGAACAGGGAATGAGTGGGACATCTCCAGGAGGGTTGATGGCAAGCGCTTTTCTGGCTTGCCTCTTCAGTTCTGCAGCTGCTGTCCTGCTAGATTCACACAACCTGGAGCCTTTGTGCTCGTTTGAACGCCAAATGATTCGATCTCTGGCTGTTTGCTCCCAAGAATCAGGGTTTATGTTGAACGTTTTCAATTCAGCTTTCAGGTTGTTTTTGAAGCGCTTCTTCTGATCTCCGTGGGATCACTCTCCTTGCTATAGCTCGCCATAGAAGAGTCTCGTGGGCAGCCGGTGGACTGGCATGCGTACAACATGTCCCGCCCAGCCTAGCTGGGACTGCATCAGGCTGGTGTGGATGCTCGGGTCACCTGCTTATGCCAGTACCTTGGTGTCTGGAACCTTGTCCTGCCACTTGATGTTGATGATTTTCCTGAGACTTGTGGTGTAAAAGTGGTTCAGCTTGGCGTTGATACACTGTCCACGTTGCGCACGCATAAAGTAGTGTGGGGAGCACAACTGCCCTGTAGACCTTTAGATTAGTCGTGATACTGATGCCTCTTCTATTCCAGACGTTGGCATATAGTCTGTGACAGTGTACTGCCAAAGTAGTTGAAGCAGTTCACTACGTTGAGTTTTTGGCCGTTCACGGTTATCTTGGGCTCAACATAGGGCTTTAATGGGGCTGGCTGATGCAGGACTTCGGTCTTCTTAGTACTGATGGGGAGACCAAAGCTTGTGCAGAAGCTGGAGAACTTGTCAACGCTGCGTTGCAGGTCGGATGCTGAGCCAGCGTTGAGGGCGCAGTCATCAGCAAATAAGAACTCCGTGATGGTGTCTGTCATAACCTTGGTTCTCGCTTGAAGCCTCCTGGGGTTGAACAGTTTTCCATCTTTACGGTACCTGATGCCGACTCCAACATCTCTGTCACTGAAAGGATTAGTCAGCATGGCGGAGAACAATAAACTGAACAGTGTTGGTGCCAGAACACAACCCTGCTTGACGCTATTGGTTACCGGGAATGGTTCAGATGTCTCAGATGTCTTTCCTGGACTCGTGCCTGCATGCCGTCGTGGAAATGCTGCGCCATGGATATATAGTTTTCCGGACACCCGTACTTGGCCGTTATCTTCCACAATCCTTCTCTGATGACAGTATCAAAGGCCTTTGTCACGTCGACGTAGATGTAGAAAAGGTTGGCGTTTTGCCCCTGACATTTCTCTTGTAGTTGCCTTGCAGCAAGCACCATGCCGATGTTTCCACGCTCTTTCCAAAATCCACACTGGCTTTCTAGCAGGAGTCCGTAGTCAAGGTGCTTAGTGAGGCGGTTCAGTAGGATTCTGGCGAGTATCTTTCCTGCGATTGAGAGTAAGGATATACCCCGGTGGTTCTCGCAGGCCTGGCGGTTTCCTTTGCACTTATACAGGTGGATTATGGAAGCATCTTTGAATTCCTGGGGGATCATCTCTTGCTGCCACATCAGTAAAACAGTTGATGGGACATTTCTATCAGGGCTGTGCCCCCTTCCTTGTAGACTTCAGCTGGGATGGAGTCTGAAGCAGGAGCTTTGTCACTGGAGAGCAGACGTATCGCTTTCTGTGTCTCAAGCAAGGTTGGAGGGTCATCCAGTGCTTCGTTGATGGGTAATTGGGGGAGACGACTGATGGGGATTTAGGACGCTGTCAAAGTGTTCAGCCCATCGTTCACGAATCTTCTCTTTATTAGTAATCAGAGTGTTCCCGTCAGCGCTGAGAAGGGGTGATGATTCAGAGGATGTAGGTCCACACACTTCTGTCAGGGAATTGTAGAAGTTCTTCATTTCATGCCTATCTGCGTAGCACTGGATCTCACCAGTCTTGTTCATCAGCTATGTATCTCGCATCTGATGGAGTTTCTGCTGTACAATTCTGCGTATATTGTTGTGCGCATCTTTCCTGGAGGTGGACTTGTGGTTGTTGAGGTAAGTTTGATCGAGGCGGTGTTTCTCATCCAGCAACTGCTTGATCTCGTCGCAGTTCTCATCAAACCAGTTTTGGTGGTTTCTGGTTGAAGGTCCTAGGATTTCCGAAGATGTCCTGTAGACCAACTCTTTGAATGCCGCCTAGTCGGCCACCACATTCTGATTGACCAGAGGGATGGATTTCAGACGTTCTTCCAGGGCATCCATGAGCGACTGTTTGGTACTGGTGCGTTTCAGCTTGGTGATGTTTAGTCGCTTAGGAGCCTTCTTTCCCTGCGGGAGTCCTTTGGGCTGAATGCGGATGTTGAGCTTGGTGATGATGAGGCGGTGGTCTATATATTTACGTCAATGTTTTAAAACTGATTTATTTAATTACTTAAATAATCGAAGATATATATGTATGCTTTGATTCTGCATGTATTGTAACGTTTGTAATACAGTACCCCGTGTAATACAGCGTATTTTTTCCAGAATAGAACAGTAGAAATTACAATCTAATGAACGATTGAAGTAGACGTCTCAGTAAGACGAAAGATTAACTCAAACAGGTTTCTTAAAGAACAAATGAAGAACAAGATTATTTCGAATTATACATTCCAGAGTTTTATTACATACATGAAAAAAACAATTACTGTATACATTTCTGTTTTCAGATTTAAAAATCATTGTATAATTAATTTGCCTTGTCAGTCAGTCCTCGGGCCATATATGCTGTTGCAACGTTTCAGTAATTTTGAGGAGGAGATAACGCCGTTCTGGTACTCTTACCTCCACCGAGAATATTTTCACCTGCAGTTTTTGATATGTTTTTCTTTTCTGGTATCTTCTCAGCTTTTTTTTCTGATACCAGTAAATATAGAATTAATGTCAAATAATTCTTGAAACGGAATTTATTAAGATTTCTCCGAATCAAAAGACTGCTGAATAGCAGAGACCTCGTGTGATTATTTCAAAGTAAAACAAAAACAAATAAATAATCAAATACCTGTGAAACTGATTATTATTGTTATTATTATTATTGTTATTATTATTATTATTATTATTATTATTATTATTATTATTATTATTATTATTATTATTATTATCCATTTATATATAGCCGTTACTTCACTAACATGTAGATTCATTTTAGCAGTGATCATTCATGTAATTACTTTTTTTTTATTTTGTATGCCTCGATCTATCTATCTATCGATCTATCACAAAGGAGAAAAGCAACATTAAACAGCTTTAAACAGTTTCAAATACTTGTGAAATATCTTTTTTATATGATCTTGGTGGTTATATTCGTACTTTATGTACGAATCGACTATAGCATTGGGTACGAAACGACCAGCAACTTGGGTACGAAACGACCATTGCTTGTGGTACAAAATGACACATTTGGGTACGAAACGACTTGGCTACTAAACAACTTGTGTACGGAATGACCAGATACGACACTCGTCTTCCTGGCGTTTCAAACAAAGCGGAAAAGAATTCGTGTTCTGCTTCTCAAAGTTAGTACTATACATACACAAGGTTTTCAGTAAGAGTTTTATTAAAATCTGCGACTGTGACATGGAATCCTGGTCCAAAACTCAGGTCAGATCATAAAAATGTACACACACACAAACGTACAGTCATTTGTCACTTGAAGTGTGACCACCGTTTTATTCTTGCGCATGTTTATTCGGTATTGTGGACACTGAGTAAATAGACACCTAGACTTTGCTTTGGTGCTGATTCGAGGAAAGAGGGGCCCTTTTTAAATTTTGGACCTCCCACCTCTCAGCACTTGACCTGATCCAGCCCAGAAAACTTCCATCAAATCACAACCTCTCATGTATTAATTTCTGATTCTCAATTAGCACTATATTCCTATAAGTCTGATAAGTAATCATGAATACATTAGTTCTCAAAGTATGAAATACTTTTACATATTAAAATTCATTACAGAGACAATTGGACCACAGTAACAATTATAATGTGTAATAGAGAAGATACACTCCGAATGATAAACTCAAATGTATAGATTTTGTTTATTACCCAGACTGAAATCAGCTCACCTTCAAGCTCAAGACCAGAATGACCTTTAACAGGGAGAGGGAGAGAGAGAGGAAGGACGTTTCGTGGAGCGTAAACCAGAGGGTGAAGAGGAGGAAGATATGCTGTGCAGCCTGAAAACAGTTGACTAAGCTCTACACATAGTTCAAACAAGGCACACAAGATTGAGAGTAATTGCTTATTTATATCTTGCAAAACAAGAATTGATATGTATTGAAAAATGTTTGGTACTTGGCAAAGACTCTAATATCTACAAGTCAGTAGTGTTTTGCACAACTTAGAAAATGCATACTGTAGGAGTATTTATTTTACCAAACAATGTATGTTTAAACTGCTTTATTTTTTGTTGCTACTCACCACCCCACCCAAATCTCATTTGTAAAAGAAGACTATGCATAGATACCATAGAACATACAGAGGCCATCTCATTTATATGGTCACCTTATATACTGCCAAAATGATAAAAGTATTTTAGAGACAGTCTTAGTGAGCACCCCATTGCATGAGGACATACATATAATTGATATGAAACTAAATGCAAACGATTTTAACATAGGTCACTTAAATGTACAAGGTATAGTGGGAAAATAGACCAGATTAAGTTAATGTTGTCTTCTAAGGAAAATAATATACATGTTTTAGCATTCACTGAAACCAAATTAGATGCTAACCACAATAATAGTCTATTTCCATGTCAAGGCTACAATAAACCATTATGCAGGGACAGAGAGACAGCATCGGGAGGTCTTGTTGTATACGTTATAGAAGATGTAAATGCAGAAAGGCGATCTGACTTTGGAGTCACATGAAATTGAGAGTATATGGGTGGAAATTTCTCAAAATCATTCTTAGTTGGTTTCATTTGTAGGCCACCTTCCTCCAAAGCAATTTGGAATAAATGTTTAAAACAAATAGAAAATGCTCTTGCACAAGAGAAAGAAACACATATACTCAGCGATGTAAATAAGAACCTACTCAGTACTCAAATAAGGAAGAACTGGATGGAATTTACCGAATCATTAGACCTATTCCAGCTGGTAAATGAACTCACAAAGGTAACAGACATATCAAGCACACTTATTGATTACATTGATACCAACCTACCAGACAATGCGACTTATGTTAACGTGCTGAATGTTGGTCTTAGTGACTACTATCCTATTTTTTTTGACAAGAAAGTTAAATGAGGAGAAATAAGAAAAATACACACAAAACTATCCCTTACAGATCGTTCCAAAAGTTTAGTAAAGAACAATTTCTCGATGAGTTATATAAGATCCATGGAATAAAATCAAACATTTTGATGACATAGATGAAGACCTGAGGTTGTAGACTGTCTTATTTATGGATGTAGTCTCTAAGCATGCACCACTGAAAGCATATCGAGTAAAGTATGAAATCCAACCTAACTGGCTTACTACTGAAATCTTAGATGCCATGAAAACATGAGACCAATTGAAGGCTATAGGAAACCATGCACAATATAACGTATGGAGAAATAAAATAACAAGTATGATTAAATAGCTAAAAAGAACCTTATTGTCAATCGATGCTTGAAAACAAAAAGAGCAACACAAACTCCATTTGGAAAGTCTTCAGTGAACTTTATGGGGGAACACACAAATATCAGACAAATACAATTCACTCACTTCTGATAATGACAACAAAGTCACTGATGACACTGACATTAGAAATGTTTTCAATGATTTTGTAACCAACATTACCACTAAGTTAAAAGAAACAGTGAAGGTAAACAACTTTAATGAACTGAAAAAGTTTTGCAGCAGCAAATCCCTACGGAGGTATGTTTGCCTATCCCACCAGTATCAAAGCACGTTGTTAAAAAATGTCTCAGTAAACTTGATACCAAGAAAGCTACAGGACTTGATCAGATTGGTCCACCACTCATTAAAACTTCTGCCTCAGCTATTTCAGATGGCACACCATTCATAATCAATTTAAGTACTGTAACCTCATCTGTCCACAAAATATGAAAAACTGCAAAAGTAATGTCTATGCACAACTGCAAAAGTAATGTCTATGCACAAGTCTAGTTCTAAGAATGATACTGATAACTATCGGCCAATCTCAATACTACCAAAGATGTTAAAATTGATTGAAAAACACGTCCCTGACTTATTTTTGTCATATTTAACCAAACACTTGCTGTTACACCATAAACAATCAAGTTTTAGACAGAAACATTCATGTGAGACTGCCATGATCTCTCTGACTGTTAAATGGCTTCAAGCACTTGATCAAGGTAGAATAATAGGATCTGTATTTGTAGATTTAAGGAAAGCTTTTCACATGGTGGATCATGAAATCCTTTTGAAGAAACTTAAAATTTACCAATGCGATGAAAGCACAATTAGATGGTTTACGTCATACTTAAGTGAGAGAACGCAATATGCTTATATAAACAATGTTCTGTCTGAACCTGGAACAATTAGATATGGAGTACCACAAGGTACTAGATATGGAGTACCACAAGAGTATCTGGGTGGAAATCTGGGTGGAAATGGAGTACCAAAAGAGTATCTGGGTGGAAATTTCTCAAAATAATGCAAACTCATTCGTAGTTGGTTTCATTTATAGGCCACCTTCCTCCAAAACAATTTGGAATAACTGTTTGAATCAAATAGAAAATGCCCTTGGGTGGAGAATTCATTACTATTTATATTATTTATTAATCACCTACCACTTTTTAGTAAGAGACTCAATTTCGTCTGCAGATCTCTATGCAGATGACATAACATTTTCAGACATACAAAACACAAAGCATGAACTAGAAATTTCTCTGCAGGATGCCCTAAACGACCTGGACAATTGGTGCACATGCAATGGCATGGTGGTTAGTACTGGTAAAAGTAAAATATTGCTTATCTCAACACGGCAAAAAAGAACAAATCTTGGCAGTGATGAACAATGACTGACAGAGAAGGTTAAAAAATTGCAAATGGTTTGTCATGATTGACTACTTGGTGTTTTGGCAGATAATAACCTATCATGGACTGAACATATCAAACACATCAGTAATAATTTAATTCAAGTCTATGGCTTCTCAGTAGGATAAGACATTTTCTCCCTGAAAGGTGCAGAAAACTATTTTATAACAGTTGCATACAACCCTATTTAGACTACTGTAATACCGTGTGGGGTAATTCAAATGACAAAAACATAGCAAAGCTAGCACATCTTCAAACACGAGCATTTAGGCTAATATCAATCCAGAAATAAAGCAAGGAAAATTGAGCTAGTAAGTTAAAATATTACCTATTAAAAACCAAATCTGGTCGGGAAAACCCAAATTATTGTAAGTGATATCCAATAATAGTGCCCCTGAATATTTACATTCACTATTCCAGTACAGGCTACCTGGTAATACTCCTCACCTGCGATTCATATCTATCGAACAGAATCAAATTCCCAAACCAAATAAGTAATTATTCAAAAATATTTCCAATATTCTTGAACATTGCTCTGGAATAGTATTCCAGTTGTCATTAGAAACATCAACTCTATTTCCTTCTTCCAAACCCAATATATCCAGTGGCTTCAGAGATGCAGTTAAAATATATAAATTCCTTTGTATGAAGGACACTAGGTAAATTAGTTCTTCGTCTAACTGTGTTACCCTCTTTAAATAAAGTCATTATTATTATTATTATTATTATTATTATTATTTTGTCTTCGTCAGTCACTGTCCTTCAATGATATAAGGCTATTGGTTTAGGAGTTCAAGTAACCATATGTAACAATATACATAGAGCGATGTAAATAAATGCTTGTGGTGCAATTTTCAATTCCTGTGGCAATCAAAATATAAACTATATAGATAGAAGTGATCTACATTAGTGGTATACAAATATTTAATACTGTGAAGGTAGACTTGCCCTTTTTCAAATTAAAGTAATAAATTTATAATTTTTATTTTTAAAAATACAAATTTGTTGCAAAAAGTCTATGCGATCTTACTTTAGAGTTCAGCGATTAGACCTGACTAGATTGCAGTTTAAAAAATTAGACCTGTACAAAATTCATATATTCATTTATGTCTTGTAAAATAATGACTAAACTTTTATTTTTCTGTTTTAAATATGATGAATGCCTTAAGGTGTATTTCTGACAAACATAAGGACTTAAGACTCCAAAAATATTGTATTTGTCCAGAATTTAGACTGACATGAAGGCTTGCAAGAACAGAATTTTTTTTTTCATATTTGAGCTAACATTTTGGGCAAGAATTTTATTTGTCCGTTCTGCTTGGTATTAAATATTTCCACCTCTGAACTGGTGATTACTGCAAATGATTTCTGGAATGAACATTTTACTTGATGTAATGGCAATTTTGAAACTTCTAAATTGTTTCAATAACTTGTATGTACCCCTTTTTGTCAAAGATTACAAGTTTTATGTACAAAATATATATCACAAAAGGTATAAATAGCTTGACAGGTATGTGGGATCCATTACAAAAAAGCCTCTTTCTGTATACAGGATATGTGTAGCAGATGCCCCATGAATGTGTAACTTTCACTTTGTACCGATAAAATCAAAATACTGCATCCATTTACACACAGAATTACAACTTTTGAAATTACTCTTACAACATTTGCAATGACTTCTGTTTCCATGGTGGACTTACAAAGATTGATAATTGATATAAATTATATGATTGTTGTAAATGTTGAAATTTCCATGCTATCATGATTATAGCTTTCACGCATTCTGTACCACATACATACAGGATTTAGTATGCTTAATCTTTTGAATAAAGTCCAGGAGATCATAAATGTGGAGCTAGACTGGTTGCGGGAACTGTTCATACAGATGTTGCCGTTCCACCCCAGCCTTGTCTTTAATGCATTGGAGCCAGGTTCAAGGCAGTGTGGTGGTTATCACCTAACCCCCAATACAGGATTACCAGAATGGTGTGTGGAAAATATAGGGAGATGCCCACATACCTGGAATAGGTTTTGTGAGAGACAGCTCTGCATATCACTTTTGCTGGTAATGAATATATAAACTTTTATTTAGAATGCGTACTGTCGCTTAATGCATTATTCTTAATATGCTTAAGAGTTTATTTAACATAAGAATTTTCAAGACTTTTAGCGAGACTGCTTACCAAATAAGACATACGCTCAGATTATTTCTTTGCAACCACTGTGAACGAACTTTAAAATTGTAAGCCGTCCAAACACAGACATGCATACATATGCAAATGATAAGGATTTTTGTTTAGCAATTGATCCTCATCGAGTATACTCTCTTCATTACCTGGTTTCAATGTAGGTACCTCATTATGCTAAACAAATCTAAGCTGATGAAGATACAAGGATAACATTCTTGTGTAAATATTATCTTCATCTACAATCAGCCATTCCTATTTTGATCCCAATGCAGGAGTCTCTGGCTTCTACAAATGCTCCCCAAAATCTTTGAGCTGTGCATCTTAAAACAAACTACATTTAATATCAGTTCTAGTTCTGATGGAACTCTCATAGGCAGAGCTTATGTCAAAATAAAAACCGTGTGCAGATTTGATCCATGCTATTTTACAGTGGAATTTGCTGATGGAAGATGAATAAAATTTCAATAAGTACATGTTCCTATTTTTTTTTAAAATATATTTATTTTACATTTTAAAAATAGTATATTACAAATTGGAATACTTTTTCAGGATTTTCACGTTCGGATCATTCATGAGGCTGTGGTTGCCATGGCCAGGACTTACAGACGGGATGTTCTTGTCCTCAACGATGAAGTTGACTTGATTAGAGCCAACAGACATGTTGCCTATAGGCAGTTCACATCACTGCAGCATGGAAGGCTGGGGTCTGGACAGAGATGTGTAATTCCCTCTTGCTTTTCTGGCAGATACCTGACAAATATTCGGATGCTTTAGGAGAATACACTGGCGTCATCCTCTCTACGCTTGTATGAACTTAAACACTTTCTTGCATGTACAAATTTGTATACAAAATGATCACAGCTGACTTCATTCTTTGTTTAATTTTAACTGCGCATAATATTGCATCAAACAATAATGCTTTCATTCAGATATTTTCACACCAGTTTATTTCTGCCTATAAACAATCTGGGCAAGAAGATCATAAATAATTAATATAAAAAGTTTTCAGCAACTGCAGATACAGCATTTTACATTGTTTTCAACTACCGATATTTATAGGATATTATATAAAGTGCATCTTATCTTAGCAGACACCTCCATATACCTAACACTGTTTCATATTTTTACGTAACTAAAATCGAGAGATCTTTTTCACCAAAATTAGAGTTGATGGTGGTTCTTGAGGCGCCAGGTTTCTACAAATTCGCCTGGGATCATCTTTCTTCAGTTCCCTCCTCCTCATACCCTGCTTGTCCTCAAGTCGACAGATGAGTTCTTAAGCTCCCTGATGTGGGGATATGTTTTCTTTTACTTGCAAAGGTAGATGGACCGTCTGCAGCTTTTTTGTTGCAACATTGACTATACCTGTTTTAAAGAAAATTTTATTTTCTTACCTTTGTGTGACAAGCATCCCCATGCTAACCCATATTAACGTTTCACCCAGTATTAGATCCTCATGACTAGTTCCCAAGGAGGAGTTTTGCAGGGTTTGTTTTTGTTCTTATTTGTTCTATCTACAAAGTACTATCTGAGAGTTGATGCATTTTTGCGCATTCCCTCAGAAGGCAACATATTTTTATGAACAACTATTAGCTAGTAATCATCATCATGACAGCATCTTCCTCAAACCTCCTGAAGAAATTCCATGAACCCCATATATCCTTAATAAAGTGTGTCAGTCCCCTGCGAAAGTGCTATACATATCATTGGATGTAATTATTAGACTTGTATTGCTCAAATCAAAATAAATATCCACTAGAATGATAACAATAATATTTACAAGATCTGTATGCATGAAAATAGTCAGATTCCTTACCACAAATATAAAAAGACGTGTGCCGGTGGTTGCAAAATGACCTGTATCTAAAACAAAGTTTTCATGGCTTGTACATATGAATAATATTCCATTGGCTTGATGTCCAAGCAGGGATCGTAATGTAGAATCCATATATAAAATTATTTCTAATGTCCTGTAGTGAAACAGACTTACTCTATATCCATTTCTTTGTTTCTAATTACACTTCTGCCACTGTGGATATTGTGATCCAAAGCAGCTAGCATATTCTTAATCCTGTACACAGGAGGGTGTATGAAAATCTTCTGGCACAGTACATCAGAATGTTCTGATGAAAACTTAGGCTCAGCTGTGCTTCTACAATTATCAAAAACATGTATCTTGTAACACAGGTCTTTTGTAACCTGCTAACAGATTAATACAATTATGCAATAATCATTACTGTTGGTAAATTTTACATGCAAAAAATCTTTACTGAAGTGTTTATTGATAGAGTGTCATGGAATTGTTTATACCTGATGTGCATGTATTATACCTGGACTTACCAAAGACTTGAGAAGGAGAGTCACTGTACATATATTATGTACACATATCTTATGAATGCTAAGTTTTTCCGATCTTCAAATGGTAAATATATACAGTCAATTAGTCATAAGTTGAGAATAAAAACATTTAAAGCGGTCTTAACATGTTTCTTTTAAATCCGTGCAGTTGTTGCAATCCTGAAATGGCACTCCTGACATTTAAATAATACCCCACTCTGTTTAGGAACCTTTGGTCCAAGGGCACCTGTGCCAAGGTTTTTAGCACTTTGGCGTTTTGGCGTCCTTCTTGTGATCAGGCCAAGGTTTTCTCTGCTTTTCATGCTACAACAAAGGTTCATGTAGGCATTTATTACTGCCATGGCCTTGTGAGAGGATGCACTCATGTGTATTGGTGATGTGATGTAGACACTCCTCCAGATACTCTGAAAGAATGCCACAGTCAATACTTATAGCACGAAAGCTGGTCTCTTTTGTCATGTGACCCCATACTGATAGATTATAAGACAACTTGATTTATATCATCAAAGGAAAGGTTCGTTGTAGATTTAGCTAATAATTCATGTAGCAGGATTGCAGTTTTGCTCCGGTCAATGTTCCTTCAATATTCCATATTACTGTGATATTTCAAATAACCTAAACAATTTTCCAATTTCAAAAGTTTTATAACAGGAAAGAGTGAAAACCAACAAGGTTTGTAAAATTCAACAAATCATTTAATACCCTAGAAAACAAAATGAAAATTTATTTAAAAAGACCTTACGGTATTGTGAATTAAATCCCAAATAAATTTTATCGCCAGTCCTAATGAATAAAGTTCTAATTAAATTCCAGTGGTGTCCAATAAATTTCATCTATGTTACCTCATTATTTTGTTTCTAAATTAAATATGTCCTATGTGCATTCCTCATGAGCTAAGTGGACAGATCAGAAGAGGATGTTATGAGGAACTGCATTTGGGACATAGCTATAAATAAGAAACTGCATCAAGAAAGCATATGGGGTATGAAAACACAATTCAAAATATACAATCACTGGTCCTCTAAGTATTGACTTACCAGTAGGGAGTGTGGGGGAAAAATAGCTATGATCGTTGGGTTATCCAGCACAGTAGTCTGGAACTTTTCGATTAACCAAATCAATTACAGTACAAATTATGCCTTTCTTCAATGTATCAGGTGGCGCAATTTTCATTCCCCACCCAACGTCTGAGAAAGTGAAATTCAAGGTATTTTTGTTTTCTAACTCTACGAAAAGTGTGAAGTGGGAACTCAACCTCATGGCACAGTTTTAATAATATCCTTTATCATCATTGCATTTGTTACATCACAGTTTTCATTAGCATGACAATTGCAAGAATCCCCAAACAAGCAAATCTCTGTAAGACATTTGTAATTGTTACCTTCCTGACTCAGTAGCAAATACTTTAGATACTGAAGATGTCTTCAATCTCTATGTTGCAAAAGCGCTTGTTCAGGTGTTGATGTGAAGCATGAAGATGTACCATTGGTTCTGTATACTTGGTTTCATCTTTTGCTACATTCTTTGTAACTTCGTAACTAAAACTATGTATTAAATATTTGTTTGTATTATAATTTATATTTTAAATCTGTTTCCTTGTGCTTTGTGTGAATACTTAGAACTGAAATACTTCATTTTAGCAAGAATATATTATAATAGATCTAACAAATTTTCACATCAATACAACTTGATTGCAGCGGAAAACTTTAACTGATAACATAACAACCTGCCAGCCATTTATTCTGTCAGCATTACAACATCCTTTCCTATTATGACTAGAGATCATTTTGTAATTGTAGTCAATAGAATATTTTGTAATAAATATACTAGTAGTTGAAAAATGTAAAGTAGATGTACAGTTCAACATTAAACATGTATTATTTGTTCGACACGTTTACATGTTAAGGTTATTAAGCTTTTATGCAAGTAATGTGTTTGTCACATTAACCCAAGGTGTGTATGTGTGTGGGACGGACTGAGAGAGAGAGGGGGTATACATATTTATAATGCTTGTATATGTATCTAAGTTACCTAACAGAATTTAAAGAACCTGTCTCACGAAGGTAATGGACATGAATACAAATGACGTTGATGAGCACTCTGTTATAAAAAAAATAAATAAATACATTCCACCCAAGATATATAATACACACAATGCAATCACCGAGTGAAACATCGATCACCCTATCATATCTATTTTGAGAATCTTACAAAGAAAATCAAGTCTTTGTGCAAAGGTAGTAATAATAAAACAGTGTGCTTTCAAACATACAGTAGGAACTAGATACTGACAATTGGAGAACACTTTATACGTAGACAATGGCCTACCAGTCCAACAGCAACTTCGCCATTTCAGTGTTTAATAGCAGTCCTAACTCCTCCATCAATGCTTTCCATCAAACAAACTGGTCACCAAGACGAATCCTTAAAAAGTCCCTTTCTGTTTCTTTCACAGCTTTTCGACGTTTCTTCTCGGCAAGCGATAAGCGCGGGCGACCTTTACGTTTTTGACTCTCTCGTGTTTATAATAGATATTTAAATTACAACAACGTGACTAATAACCGTCCCACTGGACGAAGATGACGTGTACATTTTTATGGTCACGTGGCCCTCACAAAAATTCATTTTTTTTTCTCGTTGATTGATCAATTAACTAATTGAATCTTCACAAGCTCTAGGTTTTTGTGAATTGTTTCAGGTTATAAGTTGGCACATTTCATTAGTTTCATGATCTGTTAAATTCATAAAACTACAGACACTCTGCACTGTTGTGCCTTTAACAATTGTTTCATATTTGAAGACTTAAATAGATATATGATTATACACACGCTCACTGGACTCAAGGTGTAGAAATGAACACCTTCATCCTTAAAAACTAGGACAGACTTGTACCATGAACTTTCTTCTATCTAATATCATATATATATATATATATATATATATATATATATATATATATATATATATATATATATATATATATATATATATATATATATATATATATATATATATATATATATATATATATATATATATATATATATATATATATTGTTACGTATCGGCTTGTGTAAAGTAACATAAAGAAAAGAGTGAAGACAACAGGCTTTGTAAATTTTAACAAAAATAATTTATTTCCCTAGAAAACACGGTGAAAAGGTAAAAATATGAAACAAGACTTACGATTTACGAAGAAGATCCAAAAATTTGTTCTAAAATTGTGAAAACACGTAAGTCCTGTGAATAAACAGTTCTAAATTGACGTTGTCTGAATCTCAATTCCGTTCCAAGATGGCGGGTGATGACGTCAAACGAAGGTTAAACACAAATGTCCAGAATTTTCACTGTGAATCACGATTTGTATTGTTCAGTTCCAATTTAGAATTAATTTCAGCAAATGCATTTGTCCAAAGCCAGTTGTGTTGTTCTCCAGGGAAAATAATTATTTAAAAGGTAGACGAAGTACAACTATCCTCAATAACAAAACACATGTTATTCTTCATACTCACGAACAAACAACTCTTTCCAGCGCAAAAGAATACCTTCTTCTTAAGGTATTGGAAACTCTATAAGATGTTACAAAATGACTCTCTAAGATGTTAAAATATGACTCTAGACTAGTTCGCAGGTACCTGAGTATTTTAATGCAAACTCATACGTCATTTCATGTACAAACACGAAGAAATCATGGAGATTTCGAAATATCGCGAACGTAGTATAGAATGTCAACAAGTATTCTTAGTAATGACCGTGGTCACAACCAATCATTTGCATAGCTATTTCCGACTGTTTACTTAATATGACAAAACGTCATGCAAAAATCGTGCTTACGCGAGTCACATTTACGTTCTAAATAAACACGATGTTTCTAATAAAATATCAGACACAGGGAACATAATCATCATCATAATAATAATTATATTTAATGATATAAAAATGAAATAGAAATGAAATAGAAAGAAATAGAAAGAATTCAAACTTTAACACACATGTAATTTAACTACAGGATCGTAACACTTTCCCCCATAAAGAAAAAAAGAAAGATTTATGTAATAAAGCTTTCTTTTTTACCAGATGTAAATTATACAGGAGGTAAAAAAAAAATTACATAAGAAGAACTCTTATGAATTATACAAAAGTGTATATGAAAATGATATTTCTATATACGGGAAAGTGCATCTGCAATTACATTGTCTTTTCCTTTGATGTGCCTGATGTCAAGATTGTACTCTTGCAAAAATAAACTCCATCTCAATAGTTTTTGTTTCTTATTTTGCATCCCGGCGATGAAAGTAAGGGGGTTGTGATCACTAAACACAACAATCGGAGAAGGAGCTGAGCTGATATAAACTTCAAAATGCTGTAATGCCAGTATTAATGCCAAGCATTCCTTCTCGATTGTTGAGTAGTTTCTTTGGTGTTTATTTAATTTCTTGGAGAAATAACACACTAGGTGTTCTACACCATTTTTGTCATCTTGAATCAAAACTGCTCCAATCCCAACATCACTTGCATCCACAGACAGTTTGAACGGTTGACTGAAATCTGGAGCTGTTACAACTAGTGCACTTTTAAGTATGGCCTTTAATCTATCGAAAGCCTCTTGACATTTCTCAGTCCAAAGAAACTTGTTTTTCGTTTTCAACAAGTTTGTCAGAGGTTCAACAATATCAGAAAAATTAGAACAAAATTTTCGATAGTACCCAGCCATACCCAAAAATCGCATCAGCTGTTTTTTACTGACAGGCACAGGAAATTCAGAAATAGCCTTGACCTTAGCATCTATAGATTTAACTTGACCATGTCCCACAATATGTCCTAGAAAAGTAACACAAGCACGGCAGAAGTCACTTTTAGATAATTTAATAATCAAATTTGCATCCGTCAGTCTGTCGAAGAACTTCCGAATCGTGGCTAGATGTTCTTTCCAGGTGTTGTTGTAGATAATGACATCATCAATATAGGCATCACAATTGTCTAGACCAGAAGTAATCATATTCATAAGGCGTTGAAAAGTACTTGGAGAACCCTTCATCCCAAATGGCATTACTTTATATTGGTAGAGTCCATCTGGAGTCACAAATGCCGAAATTTCTTTTGCTCTTTCCGTTAGTGGAATTTGCCAAAAACCTTTCAGAAGGTCGAATTTAGTGACGTATTTGGCATTTCCAATTTAGTCGATACAGTCATCGATTCTTGGCAATGGAAATGAGTCTGTTTTTGTCACACTGTTCACCTTCCTATAATCCGTACACATTCGGAAAGTTTTATCCGGTTTCGGATCAAGAATGCACGGTGTACTCCAATCACTCTTACTGGGCTCTATAAAATCATTTTCCAGTAAATACTGAATCTCTTTTTTCATGTATTCCTGTTTAAAAGGTTTCATCCTGTATGGGTGTTGTTTCATGGGTTTTGAATCTACTATTTCAGCGTCGTGAAAAATTTTGTTTGTTCTTGTAGGGACGTCTGGAAACAAGTGCTCATATTCAGACAATACTTGTGTAAGTTCACTTTTTTCTTGATTTTGTAAATGAGAAAGTTTCTGGTCTATATTGTCCATAACTTCCGAATTCCGAAGACTGGTTGTTCCAAGATCAGTAGAATCCAACTGAATTCCTTCATTCAAATCCTCAGTTAGTGTGACAGATACAACTAAATTAATTGCATGATTTACCTGGCTATTTCTTTCAACATACTCCTTTAACATATTGATGTGGCACAGTTGTTTTGGTATTCGCCTATCAGGAGTATTTATATGTAATTTAAATCACTTATTTTCTTTTCAACCGTGTATGGACCATAATATTTTGCCTGAAGAGGATTTTGTGTAATGGGCAAGAGAGCCAGGACTCTATCACCAGATTGAAAACTCCTATCCCTTGAGTTTTTATCATATCTTAATTTCATCTTTGATTGAGTAGAGTGCAAATTTGCTCTTGCGACCTCACAAGCCTTTGACAATTTATACTTGAAATCAGAGACATAATCAAGAAGATTAAGTTCTGTTTCTTCATTTGAAAGAAGTTTCTCTTTCAATAACTTTAAAGGTCCACGCACAGTATGTCCAAATACCAGTTCAAAGGGACTGAACCCTAGAGATTCCTGAACGGACTCTCTAACTGCAAACAAAAGTAAATGAATGCCTTCATCCCAGTCTTTCCCTGTGTCAAAACAATATGATTTCATCATGTTTTTCAGAGTTTGATGAAATCGTTCCGAAGCCCCTTGGCTCTCAGGATGATAGGCAGATGATTTGAACTGTTGAATGCCCAATTCATGCATGGCTTGCTGGAAACTTCCAGACATGAAATTTGACCCTTGATCCGATTGGACAAATTTGGGAAGGCCAAATTGTGTAAAGAACTTTATCAAAGTCTTTACTATATTTTTGGTTTTAATATTCCTCAAAGGAATTGCCTCTGGGAATCTTGTTGACGCACACATTATGGTCAACAAATATTGGTTGCCTGACTTGGTCTTTGGTAAGGGACCAACGCAATCTACCATAATTCTACTGAATGGTTCATCAAATGCAGGAATTGTTTGCAAATGAGCTTTAGGTATCTTTTGATTTGGTTATCCTACAATTTGTCAAGTATGACAAGATCTACAAAACTTGCATACATCACTTTTGATTTTTGGCCAATAGAAGTGAGTCAAGATCTTGTGATACGTTTTATTTATCCCTAAATGACCAGCCAGAGGATTTTCATGCGCCAAACTAAATATTTCCTGTCTGTAAGGTTTCGGAACCACAATCTGATATTTTACTGACCATTCGTCACTAGCAGGTACCTCGGGAGGTCTCTGTTGTCTCATAAGAACTCCATTTTTAATGAAGTAACAGACAGGTACTTCAGTTGCTTCTTTTTCAATAACGGCCCGCTGAAACAAACAGGAGATCTCAGGATCTTTCTCCTGTTCGACGACAAGTGATTGTCGTTTGTTAATCTGATCAGAAAAAAGAGACTGAGTGTTCAAAAGAGGATCACTATGATCAATACCTTTTGACTGATCCAAATTAGAAGTGAAAGTAATCTCATCAAAAGCCTGACCAATACATGTGTCAGCTAAAGGAATACATTCCTTATCAAAATCATTCTCAAGAGATTTCTTTGCCAAAGCTCTGGTAACTGAACAAGCTGAATATAAATCAGGGATTTCTTTTTCAATAGATCAACTTTCTGATCCAAAGAAGGCTTGTCAGTTATAAGTGGATTAACCACAACCTTGTCTCCAGCTAAGTCATTGCCTAGCAACAAATGAATGCCCTCAACGGGTAAGTTAGACACTACACCGACTGTCACATGTCCTGAAACTAAGTCTGATGACAAATTAACAGAATGGAGAGGAACATTAGCAAAGCCGCACTCTACTTCCTGAATGAGAACACTCTCATTAGAACAGGTCTTCTCAGAAGAGGGCAAAATACCTGAAACCAAAAGACTCTGAGACGCACCTGTATCCCTTAAAATTTTAATAGGGATAGGATTGGCCAAATCACCCAAGAGTGATATAGAACCCTTCGACGTGAATGGTTCAAAATTCTCCATAACACAATCAGACTGAGGTTTTTCAAACCCAACAAATGTATTGTTTTCAATACATGACTGTGACCTTGACCTCTTAGAAATAAGAGCATTTAGGTTTGTCTATCTTGATTCTGTTGCCTATATTTCAATTTGAAGCAATCAGAAATGACGTGTCCTTTTTTTCTTGCAATAGGTACACGTATGAATAGACAAGGATTTTGAATCAAGTCTCTCAGAGGCTTGATTTTTAGAATTTGTGCCAGATTGAGTTCTACTGAGAGTCGTATTTGATTGAAACACCTTTCTATCAGTAGACTGCTGAGTGAAAGATTTGCTTACAGCAGGAACTTTATGAGTTAAGGAATACTTATCAGCAGCAAAAGCAGCATTTTACAAGGTTTTGACCTCATGATCTTCAAGGTGATTTTTGACATCACTAGGAATACAGTTTTTAAACTCTTCGAGTAATACCAGTTGTCCGAGTCTTTCATAATCATGTTCAATTTTCTCAGACAGACACCATCTCTTGAACAACTGTTATTTTTCTCTAGCAAATTCAGCATACGTGTGTCTAGTTTCTTTTTTGTAGTTCTGAACTTTTGCCGATAAGCCTCAGGGATTAACTCGTAACCCTTCAAAATGCATTCCTTAACCAAATCATAGTTAGAACTTTGTTGTACTGACAGAGATATATAGATATATCTGGCCTTGCCATAAAGTACACTCTGCAAAAATTGAGTCCAATACTCTCTTGGCCATTTTAAATTCTCAGCAACTTTTTCAAAAAGAATAAAATATTTGTCTACATCCTTTTGACTAAAAAGGGGAACTAACTTGATATTCCCTAAAATATTAAAATTTGAATTTGTATGAGAAGTGGAATCATGCTTGCCACTTGCCAGATCCAATTCTTTCATTTTAATTTGCATCTGTTTCTCTCTCTTTCCCTTTCTTCTAATTGCATTTGTTTATCTTCTTTATCTTTCTGTAAATGCATTTGTTCCTTTTGTAATTCCATTTGCCTTTCTTTTTCCCTTTCTTCTAATTGTCTATCTTTCTCCTCCTTTTCAGATTGTAATCTCATTTGTTCTTTTTGTAATTGTATTTGTTCTTTCTGTAATTCTATTTGTCTTTCTTCTTTTTCTTTTTCTCTCTGAAACTCGAGCTTCCTCAACTCTACTTCCATTTTTTTCATTTTTAGTTCCATTTTCTTATTGTCACAGTCTGTCATAGACTTACTGACAGATGCCAAAACACTTTTGTCAAAAATATTCTTTCTTACCAAATATTGAATTAAAATATTTTTGATTTCTTGTTTTGTCAAGGAAGCTTTTGCTTCAGAAAGATCGTACTTTCTGGCAAGTTCAAGCAACTCATCCTTTTTCAAACTATCCAACTGCTTTTGAGTTGGACTAGAAAGAAAACTCTCCACTTTTGACATTGTGAAAGAAAGCCTGTTGTTCTCACTAAACTTTCAAGCAAAATGAACTAGGGGAATTTAAATTTCTTAGCCAATTTCATATATCAGCTAATTTCATATATCAGCCAATTTCATATATCCCGAAGGTCGAGCAACCCAGTTTTCTTTATGTTACGTATCGGCTCGTTTAAAGCAACATAAAGAAAAGAGTGAAGACAACAAGCTTTGTAAATTTTAACAAAATAATTTATTTCCCTAGAAAACACGGTGAAAAGGTAAAAAAATATGAAACAAGACTTACGATTTACGAAGAAGATCCAAAAATTTGTTCTAAAATTGTGAAAACACATAAGTCCTGTGAATAAACAGTTCTAAATTGACGTTGTCTGAATCTCAATTCCGTTCCAAGATGGCGGATGATGACGTCAGACGAAGGTTAAACACAAATGTTCAGAATTTTCACTGTGAATCACAATTTGTATTATTCAGTTCCAATTTAGAATTAATTTCAGCAAATGCATTTGTCCAAAGCCAGTTGTGTTGTTCTCCAGGGAAAATAATTATTTAAAAGGTAGACGAAGTACAACTATCCTCAATAACAAAACATATGTTATTCTTCATACGCACGAACGAACAACTCTTTCCAGCACAAAAGAATACCTTCTTCTTAAGGTATTGGAAACTCTATAAGATGTTACAAAATGACTCTCTAAGATGTTAAAATATGACTCTAAACTAGTTCACAGGTACCTGAGTATTTTAAAGGAAACTCATACGTCATTTCATGTACAAGCACGAAGAAATCATGGAGATTTCGAAATATCGCGAACGTAGTATAGAATGTCAACAAGTATTCTTAGTAATGACCGTGGTCACAACCAATCATTTACATAGCTATTTCTGACTGTTTACTTAATATGACAAAACCGTCATGTAAAAATCGTGCTTACGCGAGTCACATTTACGTTCTAAATAAACACGATGTTTCTAATAAAATATCTGACCCTGCGAACATAATCATCATCATAATAATAATTACATTTAATGATATAAAAATGAAATAAAAATGAAATAGAAAGAATTATAAAGAATTCTAATTTTAAAACACATGTAATTTAACTACAGGGTCGTAACAATATATATATTTGATTTATGATTATATATATATAATTGATATTGCATCATAAAACTGAGTGAAACAATCATATATGCAAAACAATGCACTGCTTTTCTTCTATACACTTGAAAATGCCTCTGCAACAAATTTATATTTTCCCCTGATGTGACTGACTTCATATTATGTGATTGTAACATCAGACTCCACTGAAATAATCTTTGATTCTTATTCTTCATTTTATTAATGATAATAAGAGTGTTGTGATTGCTGAAGACAACGACAGGAGAAGGATCTGCGCTAACATGCACTTAATATCGTTTCCATTATGAAAGCCAAACACGCCTTCTCTATTCTGGAATGATTTCTCTGGTGCTTATTCAATTTCCTTGAAAAGTTGTACACTCGATGATCTATACCATTAATGTCTTCCTGTAACAGTACTTCACCAGCCCTTACGTTACTTGCAATCCCTAATATTTTGAATGATTTAGTAAACTCTGGAGCCGAAAGAACTGGTGCACTTTGTGTGTGGCCCTTTATTTTATCGACAGCCTTCAGGCACTTGTCTGACCATTGAGGCTTCGTCTTCTTAATGAGCAAATTTGTCATGGGTTCAACAATAATGCAAAATTAGTGCAGAATATCTGATAATAATTAGCCATAACCAAAACTCGTTTCAGTTGCTTCAAAGTGATAGGCACAAGGAACTCAGAAATCGTCTTAACCTTAACTTATATACCTTGTATTTTACCAGGTCCAACAAACGTGTCCTAACCAAGTAACATAATCATGGCAAACGTCACTTTTGCTCAATCTAATTGTCAGATTTGCTTTGCTAAGCCTTTCAAAAAACGTCGGATCTTTCCATATGGTCCTTTCAAGGGTCGGTTTAGATGATAATGTCATTTTTGTAAGCATTAAAATTTTCTATTCTAGATGTTATCATATTCATTAAACGTTGAAAACAACATAGCGAACTTACCATTCCAAGTAGCATAACATTGTAATGGTGAAGTCCATCCAAAGTCACGAATGCTGAAAGTTCTTTTACTCTCTCCGTAAGTGGAATATTCCAGAATCCTTTTAAGAGGTTAGACTTTGTTACGCACTTGGCATCTTCAATTCTGTCATTACAGTCATCAATTCTAGAAACTGGAATGAATCTGTCTTAGTGAACCTGTTCAATCTTCTGTAATCAATACACATACGGAGTTATATCTGGTTTCTGCACTAGAATATATGGCGAACTCCAGTCACTTTTAGTTGGCTCGATAAATTAATTTTCCAGCAAGTACTGAACTTCTTTCGTCATGTACTCTTGTTTCAGGGAATTATTCTATGATGATTTTGCTTTATTGGCGTTGAATTCACTATTTCAACGTCGTGGTGAATCGTATTTGTTCGTGATGGAAAATCTGGAAATAAGTGTTCATATTCTTGTATTAGTCGTGTGAGTTCGTTCATCTCACGTGGCAGCAGACACGAAATCATCTGGTCTAGATTGTCCAATCTTTGGAATTGCAACTATTACTCACATCAAAGTCACCACTCTCCTATTTCTCATCTTTAAATAAATGTTGTGTGCGTAGAACAGGTGCCACTACATAAAATGACTAATTTATGTGGGTTACTATGAAAAAATACTCTCCCGTCACCCAGGAGTATGGAGATTGTCATTTTAAGTTAATCACTTTTTTCCTACCTTTATACTGACCAAAATACAGTCTCTGTAGAGATTCTCGAAGAGAGTACTAAACTGGAAATAACAACCAAATACTATTGCCTGTATTTTTTCTTTTATCTCTCTCAAGGTCAAAATGTTTATCAAGCTAAGGTCTCCGTTTTAATCTTCCTTAAAGGAATAGCTGCTAGAAAACTTGTGGACGCACGCATAATCACCAACAAGAACTGGTTGCATAACTTATTTGGGAGAGAGCGTTTACAGTCTGCCACAATACCTACTAAATGGTTCGTCACGCGGAGGAATAGGGGAGAGACGAAGTTTGGGTATGCTCTGACTGTGTTTTCCTACCATTTGACAAGTTCTGGAAAAACTAAGAAACATCACTTTTAAGTTTTGACCAGTAGATATGATTTAAGATTTTGTGGTAGGTCTTATTTGCTCCTAAATGACCAGATATCGGCGTTCCATGTTATAGATAAAGGATTTTCTGTCGATCCGATCTAGGAACAACCTTTGGATAGGTAACTTACCAACCGTAAATAGGGGGTACCTCAGGTGGCCTCCAGTTTCTCGTAAGGACCACATTTTCAAAAAATAACATGTTCCTTCTTGTGTGGTTTCAGGTTTACTCACCACCCTCTGAAACAAAGGCGAGATCTCGGGATCGCTTTCCTGTAAGACAACTAGTGAATTTTGTATCACCCTGATAATATTTAAGAGAATGCGGAGCCAAAAGACCATCACTGTGATCAATACCTCAGGACAGTTCCAAAATAGAGCAAACGTGACCACATTAAAAGCCTGACCCATACAGCTGTCCACAAAAGGAATAACATCCTGTTTAACAGCATCATGTTCAAGAGAATGTCTTTCTATAACTGTAGTAACTTCGTCAGTTGGATATAAACCAGGGATTTCTACTTCGATTTCTCCTCGTCGATCGATACAGGTTTGTCAATTACAAGTGGATTAACCACTACCTTATCTCCTGCTTGATCATTACGTAGTAACAAAGTAACGCCTTGAATAGGCAGAGAAGTCACTAGACCAGTAATCACTGGTCCTGAAACTAAATCTAATGACGATTTTACACAATGGAGACGGACAATAACATATGCACACTCGACTCCCTGTTCCTAGAACATTTTCACTAGAAGACTTCTCAGACGAGGGCAAAGTACTTTCTAACAAAAGACTCTGAGAACCTGTGTCTCTTAATATGTTAATTGGAATAAACTTATCTAAATCACCAATAAGTGACATGGAACTGTTCTAAGGAATGGTTCGTATTTCTCCGTAACAAAATCAGACTGGTGTATGCACGACCCCACACAAGTACCTTTTTCAGAACATAACCGTGACATTGACATGTTTAAAACAACAGCATTTGGGATAGCTGTTGGAATTCTCTTGCCTATGTGTTACCCTAAAGCAATCAGAAACAACACGCCCTTTCGTATTAAAGTATGAACACGTTGGAAAACCTATCAGATATTTGATTCATCACAGTCAAATTTGAGGTTTGTGAGTACTCTAATGAGACTGAAATGGTCTCTTAACTGAAACACTGCTGAGAGGAAGATATAGTTACAAATGGAACTTTGTGAATAAAATAAAGTACTAACCACTGAATTAAAGAGATCAAATATAAATTCATAATATCAAAAGAATTCAAAGGAAATTATATTTAAAAAAAAAAAAACATACTTAATGATTCCGTAACACCTACCACTGATAAACCTTTTAATGACTGAAAAACTATCAAGATCAGATCTTGAATCGATAAAATGTATCATATGTTTGACCGTGTGCCACAAATAGTATTGATACGTAGTGCACTGCTTTACCCCAATCATTTACTATGTTTTATAATTTGGTATGTTGCTTGTAGCATTTGAAATTTATCACGCTAAAGGATCTGCCATATGTCCCTGCCAAAGGTTGATATCAATGCCATTATAATAATCAAGAAAAAAATAAAGATTTGACAGCAGCCATAAAACACTATAACTTGGTTTTAAATTACATGAATAATTGCTATTTGACCATGTTTGCAATACTAGAGAAATCTATCCTTTAAAATTGTATCTAGGGATAATTTACACAGATATTAGTAATTTTGTTTACCTTTTATTATCTGATTTTCTACATGACGAATATACAAAACAATTAACTAAAGGATCAGTGTTTTAAACGTCTTCATTTCCAGCACATCAATTCTAAAACCTTGATTGCAAGCCACTTACACATAATAAACACATATATTGACAAAAATCATCCCTGCGTGTTGAAGATAATGCAAGTTCTAAAATTACACCATAAACATCAAATGAAAGATATCAAGGGAATATTTTCTTTCCTAATTAATTATGGATAACTAAATTGATAATGCAAAGATGACGCCACCTATTTAGTAACTATAACTCGCTACTAGCTCCAGTTAAGACTTGCTGAAACACAGCTACGCAGATACATTTTCTGTATTACTTAAGTTCTGAAGATTATGTTTCTCCCTCGTCTACATTTCGATTCATTCCTGGCAATTGCACTGCATGCAAATGTTGTGCGTACGACTATCAATGACGGGACGAAGTACAGCAAGAGTGCCACAAAAATCTTTTGAAAAATACCCACTTTAATTACAGAAAATGAATGTTCTTGTCAGTGATGACACAGCTCACAATAGGATGCAATAAATGCTGTACAACCAGATTCGTTGTTGTTGTAGGGTTTAACGCCATTTGTCAGCACAAGATAGGCTATAAATTTCGGCCAGTATAACTGGTGGAGGAAGAACCCTGGAAAACAACAAGTAGAACCCCCGACCCACGAGAAGCTACTGGCAAGCTTTCTCATGTACCCACGTTAGGCGAGCCTGAGACTCGAACCCACGCAGTCAGAGGTTTAGACCACTCGGCCACTAGGGGCCCCCAACCAGATTCATGGGGATGATGAAGAGTAGGAGCAAACTATGTCCATTCTTCAAAAGACTGACAGTTCCCTATTACCTTGACTAGGCTTTGATTTACATTCAACAACCATGGTTCAAACAGAATCTGATTCGGCAACCCCCTCGTTCTCGGTTCTTCCATCAACAAAAACTAGAGACTTACTTCCTTAAAACATTTGTTTAATTAAAGATCATTTTCGACCTGCCCTGAACTAGAAATAAGGTCAATCGTCATCAGAAAGTCCTGACAAATTCGCAAAGTATAAAATTAAAGGGTTATAAAATGCGCATGGGAAAAATAAAGTAGTTAGAACAATTAATACAGTATCGAAAGCTGCACAACTTGAATATTTCCGAGTTAATGCTGCTAAAGAATAATCGAATATAATAATGCGTTCCTGTTCCAGAAGACTATTTTTCGCGACAATGAAACGTAACGTGAACAACTCGCCAATAAAAGCCAAACTAAAATGCCATTCCATTTTTGACAACTACAATATCGATTACCAATATCTGATAAAGTATTTTCTTCATAATTCCCACTCAATATAGAGTCCTCTGTTATTTTGAAGAGCCGCAAATGATTCTTAAAAATCAAATAACTCTCATCTTAATAAACGTGGTCATTTTGTATTAGCTCCACGAAAGGACGCGTGATAACGCATTACTGACTGACATTTTCCTAACTGGTGCCACGACTTGTGCTTATCTGCTTGTAAAATATGTTTGTAACATAACTCTTGACTGTGTAATATAACCAAGGCAGATAGAAAATAAGTTACACGAAGAAACTAACGTACATTAATGAATTAAGCTTAAATAGGGATTTCAGGCAAGAACAAATATTTAAGATTTTACCCAAATGTTGTTACTATTTAGTTATAGTTGAAAATGTATTGTTACGTATCTTTCAAAAAGAACAAGTTTTTTTTTTTAAAATTAGTCATCCATTACCCCCTGAATAAGAATAAAAGACATCAGCAACAACTAAAATAAAACAATATGTAATAGAGAATTTCAAATTTCTAAACGTAAGTACCAAGTTGCAAAAGGAATAATCACTTTATAATGCTAACTTGAAAGAGTGTGCAGCCATCTCTTCTTTTAGTTATCTTTTATGTACACACGCACGATTTTCTATAGAGAATCAGTAGAGGATATATTACAAATATTAAATTTTACATTCCCAATTCGTATGTTATGAAAGATTTCACAGGGGAGAATACGAATTGATATTGCACGAAAAAATTCTCATAATATATAATTAGTGCGTTATACAAAATATTTTTAGAGATGGATAAAGGAAATAAACTTTATTAAAGAATATCGTTTTTAAATGGTCATAAACTGAACCAACACAGTTAATCTTGTACCAAATAAATAATGTTTTCTGCATATGTCAAAGAAGCGCTCAACGTTGAATATAGACTGTGTGTGATTCTGATTTTTAATGTAGCTTTGTAACAGTTTTTCAGTCATATCGCTACGATGTCTGCAGTGTGGTAGTTTATAGTGATGCCTAGCACGGGGCATCGTGCCGTAGACAGATAGCATGATGTCTCACCCAGTCACATTATCTTGACACAAGGCCGACCAGTCCTAACCACTAACCTCTTAGTGCTGAGCTTCCAGCGAGGCAGCTCTTAGTACCATTTTTCCAAGTCTTAAATTTATATCCATCCTTTCAGATGCTAGTACTGATTCAGCAGTAATAGAGCAAGAATACATTCTTGTTAGATATGTAGACCCTGACCATAAAAGTCCAAATCAAGTTGAAATATCTAGCAGATCCATGCTGTCAACAAAGAATGGTGTATCTTGATAAACGTAAATATTTCATCGGTCCTGTCATTGACTGTTCTTTTTAAATAAGAAAATTGAGACAGGTGAGTCTATTATATCGACATGATTTTTAATTTACTTGTCCCTGGACAACCTGACTTTCAGAAAATTTCTGTAAAACTGAATTATTTCTCTCTATCATCTGATCGTGACAGTTTATGCTTAATAAATTCATTAGATGACAGGTTCTATTATCATGTGTAAACTCTTGTGGTTTAAACCATATAATTGTATAAACATGGAGCCTGTGTGATTTTATTCACAGTCTGGTTAGTGTTATTCTCAAATTTTAGAAAGCAAAACCATTATTTTCATTATACGAAAGGCTTTTTACACATAAATATATAGCCCACGTTACTGCAATATCTTCACTTTGTGATTCAAATTCATATTTCAAGCCTTGCATTACGATATGAAGGAATATATTACTCACATTCTGTTGCAAACATATGCATGTACATCCGAAATCAAGTGATTATATATCTGTTTTCACTGTAATTGCGCTTGCGATACTATTTCCATGTAAAATGTCATACGATTTACAATTAACCATATACAAAGTAATTCAGTGTTGGCTGTTTAGAACATAAAATACTTATGTGAAAACGCACAACGAACTCTTTCAGTAATATTACCGTGTATAAAAATCAATACACTAATGAAGCATATGGTAGAACTAGAGGAAAAAGATCAAACAAAGATTTTAGAAACAAATGGCTTGGCAGAATGCCAAAAGCATCACGGAAGTTCTTAGGAACATTATTGCTTGGCAGAATACCAAAAGCATCACAGAAGTTCTTAGGAACAAAACATTTAAGAGGGTAGTGGTGTTGCTTGAGATTTATTTCCTGAAATTACTCGCACTCTCACCACCAAATAGCTTGAATACATTATCAAATTACTCGCACTCTCACCACCAAAAATCTTCAATACAATATCAAATTACTCGCACTCTCAATACCAAATAGAATGAATACAGTATCAAAATACTCGAACACACACCACCAAATAGCTTGAAAACAGTATGAAATTACTGGCACTCTCACCACCAAATACCCTGAATACATTGTGAAACTACTGTCAGGATCAAATTACTGGCACTTTCAACGCCAAATAGCTTGAAAACAGGATCAAATTACTCGCATTCTCATCACCAAATAGCTTGAGTGACAGTATGAAATTACTGGCATTCTTACCACCAGATATCTTGAATACTGTATGGATGTACTGGCACTCTAGCCACCAAATAACTTGAATACCAAATAGCTTGAATACAATATCAAAATACTCGCCCTCTCACCACCAAATAGCTTAAATACATGATCAAACTACTCCCATTCTCACCACCAAATAGCTTGAATACAGTATGAAATTTCTGGCATTCTCACAACCAGATATTTTGAATACGGTATCAAATTACTCGCACTCTCACCACCAAATAGCTTGAATACAGGATCAAATTACTGGCACTCTCACCACCAAATAGCTTGAATACAGTATAAAAATACCTGCACTTTCACCACCAAATAGCTTGAATACAGGATCAAATTACTTGCACTCTCACCACGAAATAGCTTGAATACAATATCAAATTCTTGCTAACATGTGCACAAAAAGCAATATTCATGTATCATATTAATTGTAATACACACAAAACAACTTTTCCATGTAGAAGAAAAACATGGTTTCAAAATAACACCACCACTTTTAAAATTGAATGGTCGGACCTATATTTAGTGCTAGAAAATGTTTCACGATTAACCTCACTGACTTGCTTCTGCCCATCTAAATTAATCTGTAATTGATTTGCATAAAATCTTTGTTTGACTTGTGTACCTCTAGGCTTCCATTTTTCAAAATCCCACAGAGAGTTAATCAAGTAAGTACCTTTGTGTGTATTGTCAATAAAAATTTTCAGTAAACGAGGTATCACAAATTTTAGAGTTGAATGGAATGGTATCTTAGCAAAAACAAATGGTGATTTTCCATTGTTTTACTATTTATAATGCAATGAAATAGCATTAAACTGTAAAAATCCATTGATATCCATTTTTTTCTGAGCGAACATTTTAAGTACCATTTTTCCTATCAGTACTGAAACTTCATACTTTTAAAATAATTGCATTTATCTATCCTTTGCATTCCATTCAATTGTCATAATGGTCTTCTTTTACTATTTAAATACCATTGAGACTCCATGAAAATTCCATTGAGATTCCATTTCTAATCTGGGAAAAGCATAATTGCTATCCAACACAACACTCAGCAGGGAACTGCTAAATCATTTGCAGCCGACCATTTTTATTTACCACTGAAAACCATTTTCAAGGAGATTGAATCCGGCGCAAAGTAAATTTGACAGCTATAAATACATATTAGAGGTGAAACACTGACATATAATTTTCTTATACGTTCTATCAGATTCATGTATTACAATTTTGTATGCATTCTCCCATGTCTTACTGTTACGTATATTTAATTTAATTACTTGTTTGTTAGTTTTAATTTTTTTAATTTAATTTTATTGCATTACATGTTACTGTAATGGTAATTTTGTCTACATGATTTGATTTGTTTGGATAAATTCAGTTCAGTTCTGACTGTATCTCTTATACTCAAAGTAAACAAGTCATTATTGCAACGTTATATTTTTAGTTGACCTAGTTCCTGGCCTTGGTTCAGAATTGGTAAACACAGAGTGAAAATCATTGGTCATACTGGTTTGCGTGTCAGCTCTGTTGTAAACAACGATTTTTTACTTTTTTATTATTGAATATTATAGTATGATCAAATTCATTCATAGCGTACGTGTCAGATGGCTTATGACCTTACTGATCCATTCGAACTAAGTGACTGCGTGGCCCCGTCACGTGGTCTAAAGTTGCGTCTAAAATTACCGTTTTATAGTGATTCAATTCAGTCGTATTCATACCTTCAGAGCTCAAGGTGTTTTTCTTCTTGTTGCCAGTTTGAATTGAGTTTTTATTTAAAATAATTTATTTTCCCTAAAGTCTTTACTTTTGCTCATTCAAATTCTTGGACTAAGACATTTATTGGAAATTATTCGGAATTCTAAAGCCGGATTATTATTATTCTTGAATTCACAAAGGAACTGTTGACACGTCAACACGAAAGAGATTATAAAAGACGTCATCGCCTTCCATCTTGGGACTTCATCGGGATTCGAACTTCGATTCATTTATAACTTTTATGTGATAGGACTTATTTTTTTAAGTTCTATGATTAATTTTTGGATTATAGTCACAAACCGTAATTCCTCTTTCGTATTTTTACTTTGTTTTCTAGGAAATAAATTATTCTGTTAAGTTTATAAAGCTTGTTGGCTTCAATCTTTTCTTTGTTACTTTTGTACGAGCCTAGTCACGTAACAAAGAAAATTGGGTTCTCGTCCTCTGATTATTTGAATTTTGGTTAAAATATTTCAGAATTTGTTTTTTGAAATTTAAATTCCCCTAGTTTTCACAAATTTTTAAATCCCAAATACTATTTCACATTTTATTTGAAATTTGTAATGGCATCAACAGGCTTTTTCACAATGTCATCAAAAGTGGAAACTTTTCTTTCAAATCCTACTCCGGAGCAGTTGGATATTTGGAAACTGTTTGAACTTCCCAGACAATGCTATCTTTCTGGAGCAAAGGATTCTTTAACGAAGCAAGAAATAAAAAACATTTTGATCCAGTATTTGGTAGAGAAGAATGCTTTGGATAAAAGTGTTTTGGCTTCGGTAAGTAAGTTTGTATCAGACTCTGTCATAAACGTAAAGGAATTAAAAATGAAATACAAGATGGAACTGGAATTAAGGAAGCTTGAACTTCAAAACGAAAAAGAGGAGAAACAAACGCAGCTGCAATTGGAGAAAGAAAAGAACAAATGCAAGGTTGTGGTTAATCCACTTGTAACTGACAAGCCTTGTTTGGATTAGAAAGATGATCCTATTGAAAAAGAATTCCCTGATTTATTCCCAGCTTGTGCAGTTACTAGAGTTATGGCAGAAAAAGCTCTTGAGAATAATTTTGATAAGGAAAGTATTCCTTTAGCTGACACATGCATTGGTCAGTCTTTTGATGAGGTCACTTTCACTCCTTGTTTGGATCAGTCATAAGTTATTGATCGCAGTGATCCTCTTTTAACTACTCATTATCTTTTCTCTAATCATGGTGATAAACGACAATCACTTGTCGTCAAACAGAAGAGAGATCCCGAGAGATCCTATTTGTTTTAAAGGGTCATTAGTGAAACTGAAGCCACTGAAGTACCTGTCTGTTATTTTATTAAAATGGAATTTTTATGAGAAAATGGAGTCCTCCCGAGATACCTGCTGGTGACGAGTGGTCAGTGAACTATCAAATTGTGGTTCGAAAGTCTTACAGACAGGAAATACTTAGTCTGGCCCATGAAACTCCTCTTACTGGTCATTTAGGGATTAGTAAGACTTATCACAAGATCTTGGCTCACTTTTAGTGGCCTAAAATCAAAAGTGATGTCTTTAAATTCTGTAGATCTTATAATACTTCTCAAATGGTAGGAAAGCCCAATCAGAAGATACCTAAGGCTCGTCAGCAACCTATTCGTGCATTGGACGAACCATTTAGCAGAATAATAGTAGACAGTGTTGGTCCTTTACCTAAGACCAAGTCAGGCAACCAGTATTTGTTGACCATTATATGTGCGTCAGCAAGATTCCCAGAGGTAATTCCTTTGAGGAATATTAAAACTAAAACAATAGTAAAAGCTTTGATATGTTTTTTTTTTTTTTTTTACTCAGTTTGGCCTTCCCAAATCTATCCAATCTTGTCAAGGGTCAAATTTTCTGTCTGGAATTTTCCAGCTAGTTATGCTTGAATTAGGCATTCAACAATTTAAATCTTCAGCCTATCACCCTGAGAGCCAAAGGCCTTTACAAAGATTTTATCAGGCTTTGAAGAATATGATTCGATCATATTGCTTTGATACGGGTAAAGATTGGGATGAAGGCATTCATTTACTTTTGTTTGCTGTTATGGAGCCCGTTCAACTATCTTTAGGATTCAGTCCCTTTGAAGTAGTTTTCGGACATACTGTGCATGGACCATTGACGTTGTTGAAAGAGAAACTTCTTTCTAATGAAGATACTGAACTCAGTCTTCTTAATTATGTTTCCGATTTCAAGTATAAGTTGTCAAAGGCTTGTGAGATCGCAAGAGCGAATCTTCACTCTACTTAGTCAAAAATAAAATCAAAATATGATAAAAACTCAAAGGAAAGGAGTTTTCGGCCTGGTGATAGAGTTCTAGCTCTCTTGCCCATTCCACAAAATTCTGTTCAGGACAAGCATTATGGTCCATACACGGTTGAAATGAAAGTAAATGATTTAAATTACATCATAAATACTCCTGGGAGACGAAAACAAAAACACTTCCCCACATTAACATGTTAAAGGAGTATGTTGTTAGCCAGGTAAATTATGCAATTAATCTAGTTGTACCGGTCCCACTCATTGAGCACTGAAGTGAAGAAATTCAATCGGACTCTACTGATTTTGGAGCGACAAATCTTCGGAATTCAGAAATTATGAAAAATCTGGACCAGAAACTTTTGCATTTGCAACAACAAGAAAGGAATGAATTTAAACAGTTATTATTTGAATATAAGCACTTCTTTCCAGATGTTCCTACGAGGACAAACAAAATATTTCATGACGTTGAAATTGTGAATTCCAACCCTGTGAAACAACACCCATACATGATGGTACCTCAGAAACAGGAATACTTGATAAAAGAAATTCAGTATTTGCTGGAGAATTATTTCATAAAGCCCAGTAAAAGTGATTGGAGTTCACCATGTATACTTGTTCCGAAACCAGATAAAACGTTCCGTATGTGCACTGATTATAGGAATGTGAACAGTGTTACAAAGACAGATTCATTTCCATTACCAAGAATTGATGACTGCATTGATACAATTGGAAATGCCAAGTATGTCACCAAATTTAACCTCTGAAAGGACTTTGGCAAATTCCACTAATGGAAAGGGCAAAGGAAATTTCGGCATTTGTGACTCCAGACGGACTTAATCAATACAAAGTGATGCCGTTCGGGATGAAGGGTTCACCAAGCACCTTTCAACGTTTGATGAATATGATTACCTCTGGTCTAGATAAGTGTGAATCTTACATCGATGATAACATCATCTACAACGACACCTGGAAAGAACATCTAGCAACAGTTGGGAAATTCTTTGACAGACTCGCTGATGCAAGTTTGATGATCAATGTATCCAAAAGTGAGTTCTGCTGTGCTTGTGTAACATTTGTAGGACATATAGTGGGACATGGAGAAGTTAAACCTATAGATGGTAAGGTCAAGGCTATATCTGAATTTTCTGTGCCTGCCAGTAAAAAGCAACTGATGTGATTTTTTGGGTATGGCTGGATACTGTCGGAAATTTTGTTCCTATTTTTCTAATATTGCTGAACCCCTGACAAATTTATTGAGCAAGAAAAACAACTTTCTTTGGACTGAAAGATGTCAGGATGCTTTTGACAAGTTAAAGGTCGTTCTTAAAAGTGCACCAGTTCTTATAGGTACAAATTTCAGTTAATATTTTAAACTATATGTTGATGCAAGTGATGTTGGGGTTGGATCAGTATTAATTCAAGAAGATAATAACGGTGTTGATCATCCAGTGTGCTATTTAAATACGCACCAAAGGAATTACTCTACAGTCGAGAAGGAATGTTTGTCTTTGACATTGGCATTACAGCATTTTGATGTTTACATTAGTTCAGCTCCTTCTCTGATTGTTATGTTTAGTGATCACAACCCCATTACTTCCATCGGCAGGATGAAAAACAAAAACCAAAGATTATTAAGGTGGAGTCTTTTGTTACAGGAATATAATATTGAAATCAGGCACATCAAAGGAAAAGACAATTGAATAGAAGATGCACATTCACGTATATAGAAATATTATTTCATGTACACTTTGTATAATTTATAAGATTTCTTCTTATGTAATTTTTTACCTCATGTATAATTTACATATGGTAAAAATAAATCTTTACTACATAAATCTTTCTTTTTCTTTATGGGAGGAAGTCTTACGTATATGTAATTCATTTACTTGCTTGTTAGTTTTAAATTTTGTATTTAATTTTATTGCATTACACGTTGCTGTAATGATAATTTTGTATACAGGATTTAATTTGTTTTATAAATTCAGTTCAGTTCTGGCTGTTTTTCTTATTCTCAAAGTAAACAAATCATTATTGCAACATTATATTTTTAGCTGACCTAGTTCCTGAACTTGATTAGAATTGGTAAACACAGACTCAAAGTCATTGGTCGTAATCATAGCCATATTGGCTTGCATCTCAGCGCTGTTGTAAGCAACGTTTTTATAATATTTTTGTTATTGAATGTTATGGTATGATTCGTTCAGTAGAATCAAATTCATCTATGGCGCACGTGTCAGTTGGACTATGGTCTTACTGCGCCATTCGAACGAAGTGACTACGTGACCCCGTCACATAATCTAAAGTTGCTTTTAAAACTAACGTTTTATAGAGATTCAATTCAGTTGTATTCACACCTTCAGAGCTCAAGAGTGTTTTTCTTCTTCACTATTCTTCTGATTAAAATTTTCTTCTTCTTATATAGATAGTGAGAGACAGACAGTGAGACAGGCAGACAGACAGATATCTATAGAAGTTAAGGTTAAGGCAATTTCTGAGTTCCTTGTGTCTATCAGTATGATGCAACTAAAACGAGTTTTGGGTATGTCTAGTTATTATCGAGTTATTATCGAGTTTTGGGTATGTCTGGTTTATTATCGAGTTTTGGGTATGTCTGGTTATTATCGAGTTTTGGGTATGTCTGGTTATTATCGAGTTTTGGGTATGTCTGGTTATTATCGAGTTTTGGGTATGTCTGGTTATTATCGAGTTTTGGGTATGTCTGGTTATTATCGAGTTTTGGGTATGTCTGGTTTATTATCGAGTTTTGGGTATGTCTGGTTATTATCGAGTTTTGGGTATGTCTGGTTATTATCGAGTTTTGGGTATGTCTGGTTTATTATCGAGTTTTGGGTATGTCTGGTTATTATCGAGTTTTGGGTATGTCTGGTTATTATCGAGTTTTGGGTATGTCTGGTTATTATCGAGTTTTGGGTATGTCTGGTTATTATCGAGTTTTGGGTATGTCTGGCTATTATCGAGTTTTGGGTATGTCTGGTTATTATCGAGTTTTGGGTATGTCTGGTTATTATCGAGTTTTGGGTATGTCTGGTTATTATCGAGTTTTGGGTATGTCTGGTTATTATCGAGTTTTGGGTATGTCTGGTTTATTATCGAGTTTTGGGTATGTCTGGCTATTATCGAGTTTTGGGTATGTCTGGTTATTATCGAAAATTTTGTTCTAATTTTCCATGATTGCTGAACATATGACCAATTTGCTGTGTAAGACGACCAAGTTTCAATGATCAGAAAAGTATCAGGAGGCGTTCGATAAGTTAAAAAACATACACAAAAGTGTAACAGTTCTGTCGGCTCCAGATTTCAATGAATCATTGAAAATGTCTGTAGATGCAAGTGACGTAGGGGTTAGTGGAATACTGTTGCAGAAAAACCGCAATGGTGTGGATCATTGTGTGCTAATTTTCAAGGAAATTGAATAAGCAACAGAGAAATTATTCCAAAATAGGTGAAGGAGCGTTTGGCTTTGATAATGGGAACACGTTTAAGTCTATGTTAGTGCAGCTCCTTTTCCAGTCGTTCTCTTCAGCGGCCACACCGCCATTGCTTTCATTAATAACACGAGGAATAAGAATCAAAGATTGTTGCGATTGTTGTTACAATCATATCACATGAAAGTCTGTAACACGAAGGGGAAAAAAGTCTATAGAAGAGGCACTTTCACGTGCATAGCATTGCATGTTTTGTATATATGATTGCATCATTCACATTCTTATGCAGTATTAATTGACCTTACGCCAGACGATAGATCGCTCCACCTACCAAATCACGTGACTTAACCTCCGACAAACATGCAGTATTTGGCAAAGAAATATGTTTCAGTTTAAGTGATCTGTTTATTTAATGTGATTTGTATGATTCTTAAAAATATAAAATTATAAAGTTGCATTAATTATACTGCAGTAGACAATATTTATATATGTAGTTAAAGTTCGTACATTAATAACCTAAGTGTTTTATTTCAGTAAATAATAACAATCAATTGTGAAGCTGTTTAAGAACTTATTCATATGAAAGGAAACTTGCTCTAAAAGATGCTGATGTATTTAGCATATAATGTTATCCTTGTTAATTTTATCTGACTTATGTTTATGCTGCCTTGAAAGTATATGAATTAAAAATTAATAACAAAATTGTAAATAATTACTGTTTAGAAGTATACTGTTGTACATAATAATCTTAAGGTCTGCTGTGTTAGTCAGGTGGAATTTTAATCAATGATGTCTGTTGATGTAAACGTGTAAATGCATGTTTAATATATTGGAAGATAATTGTTTGAAACCTTTGTTTCGTATTTCTTTATTACTAATTACATTTTTGTATCCACATCCCTCCTTCAACCCAATGAGAAAGTAAAGCGTCACTCTAGTGTCTAATAGATCGAAACGATAAATCATTTATATTGGGACAAGCCAACATTAAAGTGTAAATTTTCAAACTTTAAAATAATGCAGCCTTGGGTTCAGTGCTTCCTATACAAGAATAAATAATATATATATCAAAGTCCAAAAGTTAGGGGGTTCTCCACCTATATTCTTGAAACGTTAATTTTTACATATATATTTTTCAATTTCAATTTTTTTTTTCAAGCTGTCAATGGGACATACTTTTATGACAACAAACACGTTGTAATTGCCATCAATTGTGTCTTTATTCAGCTGATCGTACATGCGACAAGTCTTTATCCATCAAAGTTTCACCTATGTTTCGGGAAAGAAATACATCTAATTCCTCCCTTTAGATGATTTGGATATTGACTCAGAAGTACATCAGACTTCTTTTCACCATTATCGATCCAGCGTGATTGACAAGTGGCGATAGGTCAATTATTATGCTGTCCAAGCCACCACATTAAGGCCAGCACAAATATGGTTTTACTACATGCCATTTGCTTGCTGAAGCCAGGATTTTACAAATTAACTCAGAATTACATCAGACTCCTTTTCATCATTATCGATCGAGAAATCAACACATCATTACAAAATGTGTAAATACATATCATGATCAATTCATAGTTGCTACGAGCAGCTTGTCAGAAGAAAATGGCGGACTTCAGCAATACCTGGAGGTGCGTCTTATTTACGATTGCTGATTCGTTAATTGATCCAGCGTGAATGACAAGTGGCGATAGATCAATTACATGTATGTTCAATGTTAGAAGAGAGTTTTATGGTATAAATCTTTCGGTTTTTTTCAGGAGGAAGGTGTTTCTGAATTATGTATCATCTTTGAATATATAATATCACTTTTATTTAAGTTGTTTTAGGCTATGAAGTATATTTTATATCCTTAACTTCGATGGTTAATACTATCTTAAAAGAACATATATATTCCGTCGTTAGGGTTCAGTACACGACAAGGCCGACCTAAAGTAAAATTAACAAATAAACAGGATAAACATGACAAGCGAGTAGGGAATGCAGGTCACGTAACCAAGCGTGGAAATTCAAAATGCAATTACCCTAACACGCTCGCTCTAGCATTTAATTCGTTCAATAAGATTTGAAGGTCATAGCAGGAAAATGTTTGTTTAGGACAGAGTTATATTGATATTAAGATTTAATTGTTGAGAAATTCTAGAGAATCGGATTTGTTTAGTTTATTCTTTCAGTTACACATAACGTTAGCTCGAGGCAGGGGGGAATTTGTGATTTTGTTGATTTTTTTTTATATCAGAGTGAGTAGTCTTTGAGTTAAACAGTACTTTGTGGATTAAGTAATTGTATTCAAAGACTAGAATATTGAATTAATTCATTCGGATTATGTGAAATTTTCAACTGCTTCAGTGATATTCTTCGATCACGAGATTACATTGAAGCCAAAACATTTCGATTAATACTTGTTTTAAATTCAGTGTTATCACATGTTATCGTGCTAACACATGATAACCATATAACCATCGAGCAGAATACCTTAGAACAATTTTCGGATTAGTGAGAAATTGTGGATTATTGGGACTACTAGAATTATATTTTACGAATTCATACACTGTACGTTATTTTGTTTTAACTCTTTCACTTGGCTTCATTTTACATTTTATTGAAATAAGTTTATATTTTGGAAACTTGAATGCATGTTGGGTTTACCTTGTTATGTTGCCTAAGTCTGCACCCCAAGACGTAACACAGGTGGTGCCTGGTATCAGCGTGGACATAATGGTTGTACGTACAGTGTAAAGATTCCAGGCAGACGTGTATTTTGCATCTATTTATGGGCCATTCTTTTTCCTGACAAGATAACGAAAAATAGTTTGAAGCAGATTACCGGCTAGATATCAATGAGTTTTATTCAACGTTTTTGGTCCAATTATGGCAGGATCCATTTGATCAGACGAAAGACCCGCTGTAGCAATAACGTCCTTTGCCTTCCACTGCTTGAATACCTTAAAAGCATCACTAAACTTGGAAGATATTGAAATGTTATCTTGAAAACAGAAGAAATAATACAATTTCCGAATGTAATTAAAGTCTCATCTGAAACAAGTTAGCAGTATGGGAGCGGGAATGAATACCAACAAAATCTATCACATTGTACTTCCTGCAGATGCAAAAATAAACCGTCCACGGCTAGAAAGACATTCCAATTTTGTTCCCTATATATGGTTTATGTTCAGAGACGCTTCCATGATTTTATCTGAAAGGGGTAGCTTTCCATTGTCACCAAAGTAATCAAAATGGGAATACGATACATGGGGTGGCGGAACGGCCATAGTGCAAAATTTAGGTAGCACTTCAATATATGTCTCTCATTCAACTTACTTCGCTCTCTTTGGGATCTTTTTAAATGAAAATTTTGAAGATATGTCACCTGTGTTTGTATAAGTATTAATCTGTTGATTCTTTCTGAGTATACTCGGTTCCGTATTTGTGTACACATATTGGTATGTGCCTCTATTTCAAGGGGCACATACACAGATAGCTAAGTAACCCTGAAAAGGTCGAGAAACTGTTCGTAATGGTTGATATGAATATTATCTTTTGGTTACTGCATCTCCAACATAATATTTTTCTCTGAGATACAACTGATGAGAATGATGTATTTTGATCAAATAACCATATTTGCTTCTTTTCATTTTCTTTATTCTTATCTATAAAGGTTATCTTATCTTTGATGGGGATATAAAGGTTGGTAGCACATGATACCGAAGGGCTAAATTGCTTGAGAAATGAAATGAAAATTGCACTCTACTTTTAAATTGTTTATTTTATATAGTCTAATAATGAGACTGCTGTATTCTCTTCATATTCTTCCGGAAACATAAATAACT
>JAECUM010022639.1:0-39079 GCA_016617855.1 Megalonaias nervosa | reverse complement strand
ATGTATGAAATAATCTTCAATTTCATCACTGAGAATCCGATCAAACGTTCTTTCTCTTCCATCATAGTTAACATTTATTTAAATACGGATTAAACGAATACATTGTTGAAAGTAACATGTAAACCATTAAAAAAGGATCAGAATCAATGAAATAATATTCAATTTCATTATTGAGAATATAATCACATATAATTTTGTCAAACGTTCTTTCCTTTCTAAAATGGAAAAACATTATTTCGAATAATTTTAAATTCAATTTCAATTTTGAATATTTTTCAAAGTTAAAGGACAAAGTTATCAAAGAGATTTTGCGCGTTAATTGTTGTCACAATGATGAAATTTAGACTGTTCCATAATTTAGATATTGATATAAACATCAGATTTTTAATAAATTTGTAAAATTGTTTTACGTACTTTGTGCTCAGTATCTCTTTATTGAATGCTCCGCGTCAAAGCTTAGAGTATGTTAATTTCGGAAGGTATTTTAACCCTAGTCATTGAAATGTACTCGAAATACATTCAAAATGCATATGATATCTCAGGCAAAGTGACACATTGACGAACTGTTAAATTTTAACAATCGTCTTGTATCGGTGTAGGCGGTCGATTAACTTTATATTGTTTTCTTACAACAGTTTCAGCTAACATTTACCTCTAGTGTCGCTTATCGGTATCGAATCAATTTATTATGTATCCATTGTTTTGACACGTTTAACATGGCTTATGTTTGAGCATTGCATCCTTTTGACACTGTGTGCATCCGGATATTTAAAAAAGTCCTCTGTATCTTCATTCTTTATGCAAATAAAATTTATATGCTCTACATCAATGAATTTTAAGGATAACTGTAATCGAGGCTCTTTGAGCATGTAACGTTCAATACCTGTGCAAGGGAAGCAACTTGCGATAGCGCTTATCTATCCAATTACAGGTCGCGCCGAAATATTTGAAATCAGTCTCTGTTTTCGAATGTTACTTCGAAATAAAAATAAAAATAGAATCAAATCTTGAAAATTTCTTCCCGTACGTGAGTTTGTAGACTTTTTGTAGCCATATAATATAGAAAGAAGACTCCCCCACACACACACACACGCACAAAGTGCAGCACTTGATTGAATGATACGCCGTCAAAATAAGAAAGCATGATACAAGAAGTTCCGTTTCACAACCCAATTTGAAAAATTCCACGTCCATTATTGTAATGGTATGTCAAGTGCTCGTGAAATAATAAAGTAGCATAAATATATGCCAAATTCTAAAAATTGAAATAACTTGGCATAATTGTGGCTTTATAACACACTACGAAATAGCACCCAAAACATCCCCCCCCCCCGACTATTTTCTTTCAGCCATGTGTTGATCCCCATCATTACGCTTCATTGCATTAGCTGTGTCATACAAAAGAGCATGCATGTAACTGTATTGAAGCTTCATGTGCTTTGCGAAATATTCTCTGCGAGGTAAACAAATCTACGCAATCATATTTTACACTATAGGAATTTACTGAACTCCAATTACGCTCAACACGAAAAGAATGTTCCTGCTTCATTGATTATTGGAAATATCCCTCATACCGGTTGCCACTAATTATTTTTTTACATTGTTTTCTTTCAAATCAAGCAATTAATTAAATTTTGCAGAGCCTTTAAGTATTTTGGAAAGCCAAGAATAGTTAATATTCCTTGTGAAAGGTGTCGATACTCAGAAAGAAACTGCAGTTTTCTAGCGGTTTGAGGGTTTCCTTTTACATTTAATAGCTACGATGGAGTCGAGAAAAGAAATTTATAGGAAGGAAAACGAGCATCGAGTAGAAAAAATGCTAGCATCGACGTCATGTCACGCAACAAACGAGAACGGCAACATTCATATGATTCGGCTCCCCGTATAAAGCCTAAATTTATTCCTGTTCAAACGCGCAATTAATTCTAACTTTGTCGTAACCATGTGGGAAGTGGACTACAGTCGGACGAATATATGTCCTGCTGAACCTTCTGTGAAATGCATGGGAGCATGTGAAAATTCCAACACTAGTCTGTGACCCTTAATTACAACTCTTTTTGGCTTGCGCTTATCTTAATCCCATGATCTGTCTCTGGTATTTGTGCGCTTCACTTGGCCTTGCTATTTTGATAAAGACTGCACGTATTCGACTGGTTCACCTAATTATTCCAGAAAATACACTTCATTTGCAGTAACAGAAAAATTGGAACCACATTTCCCTCATTAGTTAACATTTTGATGTATTAGGTTACACGTGTAAGTAGTAACCTTTAGGTAGTGTAAACAGACGGTATTGATTTCATTATGGTTGGGTGGCAGGGTAGTTTCGTAAATTGGCCCCTGGCAAATTTCTTAACTTAAGGCTATGGTGTGACTTTTTCAACTATTATTGTTTACTAATTAAAGATTTGTGAACTAGGTGTTTCAGGCTTGTGTTGTTCTTGGAATTGATGTCAGACATGTAAGTCTTCTATAGTTACTCTGCAGTATGTTGATAGTGAAATACCAATAGTTGGCTAGAAAGAAGAGCTAGCCTCCCATAGCAGTAAACACATGGGTTTGGGGCAAGTAGAATATCTCAAAAACGGCTTGGATGACAACTATTTTCAACTGCATCAGCCTGTTTTAGTACACACTGTTTTGCAGAACTGTCATCTAGGAAAAGGGCTTGTGTTTGCACTGTGAGCATCACATGGTGTCAAAAATGACCTTCGGACATGAAAATTGCAGGTATAAATTTGGGGTTGGGGTGCATAAACTTCTTCTGCTATGAACTGCCACTGATTTCTCTGGTCAAGTGGATAATATTCTTATGCTTTGTTTTAATAGAGGTATCTAAAAATATGGACCTTCTTGACCTCACTTGTGTATTTGATTTTTTATGATTTTTTGTACTAGGTCACTGATTGCGGCATTAAATTTGTACATAAAAACTGGCCCCTGCCCCTTTGGCGCCTCTGGCGATCACCAGCTTGGGCTGGTAAATACTACTGGACAACTACCGTATTTTAAATATCTGGCTAAGTCAGTACTAGGCACCATGTTTCCTTTTAGCTACTGTTATTATTTGCAAGCGCCTTGGTTTAACCCTATTTCTGGCAAAAATGCAAAGAATCAAGGTAAACAGATTTTCACTCGAAAACACTTCAACTGACTTTTCCGGGAACAGGCAAAATTCCCCCGGCCCCCCCCCCCCCCCCAGCAAAATGAAAGATACGACAAAATCTTCTGCCCCAGTTTAGTTAGCTCTTTTTTTTTGTTTTTCAAACTTGTTAAACCATAACAAATATAGATCTTTGTGTGTCGGCTTGGGCCCTTTGAAGTTTTGTGTCGGTGTTCCTCGAGTAGATAAAAGACATGGGGGCTATATGTTAAACCTTAACAGACAAGGAAATTAAGATTGTTTTGATCTAAAAACTAATAGTATGTGCATGTACTTTCGCTATCATCAGCATCGCTCCAAACATGTTTAATCCATCGCACTGAATCCTAACGCGATGTTTTTAACACTTGTATTTATTTATTTTGTCGGAGAAATACGACTTCCCATGTTAGTCGTCATAAATCGTCATATAATAAGATGTATGTTGGGGTATGTGAAACAACTTGAAACTTAATGATTAGTATGGAAATAATCAGGAGTAATAAGGGTGGTGAAATGTTGTGCGTGGTGGCTACATGTACACGAAGGTGTGAGTAAAATCCACATCCCACAGCAGTGCACCCAAAACAAGGCACGCCAACGCAAGGACGAATTTACTTGAAACTTGATTGCAATTGACCGTACACCAGCTGATAGATCGCTCCGCCTACCAGATCACGTGACATGACACCCTGCTATCTCCGACAAACATGCAGCATTTGGCAACGAAATATGTTTCAGCTTAAGAGATATGTTTATTGAAAATGATCTGTATTATTCTTAGAAATATAAAATTTCAAAGTTGCATAAATTATACTGCAGTAGACAATATTTGTATTTGTAGACAATATTTACATTTGTAGTTCAAGCTCGTATAGTAATAATCTAACTATTTTATTTCAGTAAATAATACAAATAAATTTTAAAACTGCTCGAGAACTTATACATGTACAAGAAAATTCGCTCCAAAAGATGCTAGTATATGATCTTATCCTTATTAATTTTATCTGGTTTATGTTTATGCTGCCTTGGAAGTAAATGAATTAAAAATTAATAACAAAATCATAAATAATTACTGTTTAGAAGTATACTGTGGTACATACAAAATTTAAAGTTCTACTATGTTCTTCAGATGGAATTTTGATCAATGATGTATGTTGATGTAAACATGCAAATGCATGCTTAATATATCGGATGATAATTATCTGAAACCATTGTTTTTCTTTTTCTTTATTATTAAAATTGTGTATCCCCACCCCTCCTTCAGCCCAATGAGAAAGTAAAGAGTCACTAAATTGTCTGAAAGATCTAGACGATAAATCATTGCTTTTGGGACAAGCCAACTTTAAAGTGTAAATTTTCAAACTTTAAAATAATGCAGTCTAGGGTTAAGTGCTTCCTATACAAGAAAAATAATATCTATCAAAGTCCGAAAGTTGGGGGGTTCTCTACCCATATTCAAGAAATGTTTATTTTACATATAATTTTCAATTCCAATTCTTTTTTTTCCCTTCAAGCCATCGACGGGGCATGCTTTTCTACATACTTTTATGCAAATAAACATGTTGTAATTGCCATCAATTGTTTGCATATTCAGCTGATCGTACACACGACCAGTCTTTATCCATCGAAGTTTTGTCTGTTTTGGGAAAGGAATAAATCACATTGCTCCATGTAGACGCTCCGAATATCGACAGTCAGAATTACAAAGCTCCCACTGCCTTCTTTTCACCCTTATCGATCGAGAAATCAACAAATCATAGCAAATATTGTAAATACTTATCATATTCATTATTGCCGCAAGCAGCTTGTCGGAGGAAAATGGCGCAGGTAAGCAATGTCTGGAGGTGTGTCTAATTTTAGCTCACTGATTGGTTAATTGAAAAGCATTATTGACAAGTGGCGATAGGTCAATTATATACATGTGACCGTTACCCACAGCCATGACGCTGAGCCAAACCTTGATGAGGTAGTGAAGTTTAGAATCCGTGTACGTGAGCAAATTCTGAATTCAAGTGAAAGTCCTGCTCAGATCCTGCCCATTGTGATGCTTGAGGGTGCAACTTCGGCAAGGGACAGTTTTATGCACAAATTTAATGTTGCATACGCCTGCCTAATATAAAAATTCATAAAAAGTAAAATACATGCGTGAGATCAAAAAGGTCCATATTTTTGGATAGGTATAATAAAGCAAAACATAAGAATATCATTCACTTGACCTGACAAGTCAGTGGAAATTCATAGAATAAAAAGTTGATGCACCCCCACCCTCAAATTTATACACGCATTTTTCGTGTCCGAAGGCCATTTTTGAGAACACGTGGTACTCACGGTGTAAACTCAAGCCCTTCCCTGGGTGATAATTTTGAAAAATATTGTGTACTTAATAGCTTGGAGCAATACAAAAAAGTTGCCATCCAGGCAGTTTTTTTTTATATAGATATTCTACTTGCCTTGAACCAACGTGTCTACTGCTGTAAGCAGCTAGTTCTGCTTGCTAGCCGACTATCGGTATTTTACTGGCTACATTCTGTGCAGTGACTACAGGAGGTGTATGTGCCTCACATCGACTTCAAGAACACCAAAAGCCGGAAAGACCAAATCCACAAATATATCCATATCTTTAATTATTACACAATAACAGCTGAAAAAGGCACTCCATAGCCTTAAGTTAAGAAATTGGCCTCGGGCCAATTTACGAAACTGTCCTTTGCCACCTGATGCTGCGGATCCAGTCAGGGCTCGCATAGGGAGAATCGACTTCATGTACATTCTTATAAATCGAAATGGGTACAAACAACGCAAAATATGGACGATCGATCACTCCCCACCCCGCCAGTCAGGTTTAGATCTTCTAAGTTAAATATAACCTTGTAAATTTTCATATGTTGATAAGTAAATCTTGTCCGTTTAATCCTGTTTAGAGCAGACGACATTTTAGCGTATGAAATCGATGTACTAAGTGGCATTATATTAATTAGGGTCAGTATATACGGGTTATCCACTGCAATGTGTCAACCATGAAACTTTATCCATGGGGAAATCTTTGATTTAAAAATAGCTGAAGGATGTCCTTTGTTGACAGGCACATTCCCATCAGGCAGTTACATCGACATCCCAGGGTTGAAAGCGGATCTATAAGAATTTTATAATCAGACAAAATAGCCTCCACTCCCTTTATGTGAGGGAATATCTATTTGTGTTGATTATTCTCTGTGCTGAACACTGGGCATAAACTGTTTTATTGCTTTCAATTTTAGAAAGGAAATATTGTAACTTGTTCTGTTATTTAATCCATATGGTCAATATTCCTTATTTCGTGCGCTCCGCTGCTACGCATGTAGCAGAGGAACAGGCATCCTCTTGGACTAGAAGCATATAAAGCCATTTAGTTACAATACACGGTCAGACCTGCATATAAAGACACTATAGAAACTACAAAATCTGCTTTTATTGACAGGCTCTTTTTGATACAGCGCAAAAATTAAATGAAAATTAACACAAGGAACACATAAATAGTATCCATTATGAGTGCATGTCCTTTCTATGTAGGTGTCAGCTAAAGCAGGTTTAAAAATACAGCGCATCTCTCTCAGTTAATCCGGAAGTATTTCGGATGGCAGCTCCGTTTGACCGATAAGTTACGTTCATGTCTGCATTGCAGTCTTGACAGTGTCCCGCAGCTCGATTTCGAACCGACCGACTAATATTTTGTATCCCCTTCGTGACCAGATTACATAGTTTGGTCTGCATATGTATTTTTTTGGATCAGGTTAATAAGTCTCTTGTATCAGTAAGTATAAACTATAGGCACTCTAGTTGGATTGATCCCTGTTTATTGTCTGTAGTCTACCTATCTATCTGGGCTTAATCTTGTTGGCATGCGTGTTGTAAATGAGGTCATGATCCGGTCACCTCCTCAAGTTGACCAGTCATTGACGCCGCTTGACGTCAGTATACACAATTTTATTTGTGTATTTACTTATTTACTGAATACACTTTGTTTAACCTCACCCGTGACGAACATTAGTGGCACGCTCACAATTAATGGATGAATCTGCCACGGCATTCACACACACACACACACACACACACACACACACACACACACACATATATATATATATATAAACTATTTAATGTCGATTGCAGACGTTCTATCAGTTCATACTTATGTGATAAAGAGTTGTAAGCCATAAATGTGACATTAATATTGTAAATATCCATTATTTAATTATGTTCATAGATTATTTTAAGTTCGCAAATTTATACCTTCACTCATTTCTTCAGTGGTGCATCTTTAGAACAAATGTTCCTGAAATCGTCCACATGTGTTGTGATGAAACACGTTACATAGATAGTCTTGACATGCATGAAATATATTACAGTGAGCCTATTGCCTGCCCTCTCTTTTCGAAAGAAAACGAAAATGTGATAAAGTATGAGAAATTGCCAATGAATGCATGTTGCGTACTTTTTGTGAACAAGAATGTGCATCTTTTACATTTACTGTAAGCCAAGTTATATCTGACATTCCCACCCTGTGTTAAATATTTGGACCGTTTTGTTGAGGTGGAAGGTCAGAGCCTATCCCCCACTTAAAAGTTGGAATTTGCCAGTACCATGCAGTAGCAGCATAGGACAGTGGCTTTACACAGAGGCTGCCATAATTAAGCGACCTTATGTCGGACCTACCTGTCTGAACACGATAAAATGAATATTTTTCTTCTTGTACATAGCAACTCGGACTTAACTAGCAAGTTTAATAAGCCATTATATGAGTCGATTATTCAGCACTGGACAGATAATACTCTGTCCCTACTTCTAAGGTGGCCAGCAGTTGGTCATCTTCGCTAGTCAAGGTCCCGATGTGTTAACCCTATCTACACCTTGGCGGATCGAACAGATATTTCAGTGCTTCGGTTCTGTGAATAGTATTGGTATATCAAATTGCTTAATACCAACACTTTAAATGCCATGCTATTTTTAATATATATATATATATATATATATATATATATATATATATATATATATATATATATATATATATATATATATATATATTTACTGACCACGAAAAGATAAACTTATACAATTGACACTTAACCTGGTGTCCATCTCCACCCTCAAGGATGTGCCCCCAGGTCAAAACTTTAAAACTATGGAGATCCAAATATTACAACAATATATTCACTTAGAAAAAGACGCATATATACATGGAGACCATAGATTCGATCACTAACCACCAGGGACTTAGTCGTTGAGTCATAACTTGAAGTTAGTCGTGGAGTCATAACTTGAAGACTACTGAGATACCCATCCTATGACCTTAGAAAAGCTTACTATGAAAATACTAATGTCTTAAGGTAACTGGCATGGAAACTATCGAGATTGAGATCTGTACGCTATAATCATGTTACACTTAATAGGCATGAAAAGACAAATGCACATACTCAGTGTAATGGAGCAAATTTTTCTGTCAATCTCTGTAGAACACATTTAGTTGGACACGCGTAAGATTAATTAGATTTATGGAGTTCTGCGCACGTTTAAATTGCCATAATGCACGGATTGGTACAGTCTCTGTCACGAGTTTAGCGATTTTTGATTAAGGCTACGTTTGTTTAAACTGGACAGGAAAGGGGTCAATTTCTGATCGGTATGGAAAACTGTCATTTCTGAAAGTTACCAGGAATCATTTGGGTAATCAAGGTTTGTCAGACGAACTGCATTGTTTCATCAAGTTCGGGCGGGAAATATATTTCATCCAGATTGGTCACGCTGTGAAGGGGGCGTGGTTTCACATGAAAACTCTTCAGTTTAAATGTGCAAATAGCAAATTTGAAAATCAGTCTACGCTTTTTTCTGCAAGAGAACAAATGTAAATAGACTCCGAGTGGATTAAGAAGTAAACTCACTCGTAGAAATTATCTAGGGGAAGCAATTGTCTGGAAAAATTGACAGACACGTTCTGGAAGTGAGAGCTTGGGAAAACAAGGGCGAGATAGCTCTGCGTATTACGTACCCAAAGTGGACACAGAGTTGAAAGGGGCGTAAGAGGCGAGGCACCTGAGGATTTTGAAAAGAAAGTCAAAAGTGAAGAAGACCCAGACTTACCTGCAGAAGGAAGTCAAAAGGGATAGTCGCTGTGGAATTTAGACTGAATCAAGACCATCAGGTTATGAAACTGTACAAGGCAATGTTTTCGATATATTTCACTTGATCTAATGATGATTTAAATTCTGTCGCTTAACAGATCGGCTATTGGTATCATCATTTCTTTGTATTTGAAAATTCGTTGAAGAAGTTAAGTCAAAAAGAAAGAAGTGTATGCTTCAATCGTAATGTATTATTACTTTTGTTTATGAATTTTATTGTTAGAAATTTTGATTAAATTTTGTCTTTATTTATAACTTGGTCTCGTGTTATTCTGTTCTATATACCTGCTCAGCTCTTTATCTATTCCACCTGTAAATTTCTCAATTTCTATTGATATTTACTCTTCCCGGGCAAATTACACCGTCGGCGATCACCTCTAGATAAAGATAACCAAACCCATAACACCCACCCCAACAAAGCTGGGAGGGAAGTTCTGACTCTCAGCTGACACCTCCCCTGAGGTAGTCCTATACCTCATGGACCCACCCAAGAGGGTCAAATATTAGAGTGAAGATCAAAATGGAGAATCGCGAGGATACATGTTTTACAAACACAACGTCTTAGTTTCCTATAAATGACCTCTCAGGCTGGTCCTATTTTGCAAATTCATTATGACTGCTAATCGGCTAAAAATTAAAAATTTGCAAATTAGAGTTTAGGTCATGAAACAAATTGACACGCACATACCTCGTATGGACTTTCCCTTTTCCAATCAATCGTGGTTCTCAAATCGATGTACAAATTGTGAAGTCATCGCATAGAATTAATTCTTGCTTTCTGTTCCTCGTTACAAATCCAAGCTGATGTAGCCATTTCACGGAACACAGTGACCAAAGACAACGTATTCATTAGCTTCCAAGCAAGATTCAAAACACATGGCATGACCCCATGTGAACTCCGAGCACTGACGATTATATAAGCAAACACTGAACAACAAACGTTAAATACTAGTGAGTACTTGTATGTCATAACAAAGTCAAAGTATCCTGATTTTTCTTATCACTGAAGCAATAATTGTTTTCCCCACTCATCGTTACGTTTTTAGATGATAGTACGCACCAATGACCATGCAAGTGAGTGCGACTTAATTAAGGTCAATACGATATGTCAGCGCGACCCAGTGCGCTCTGCATGAAAATTACTCAGCAAGTACGTATGGTCGGGAGAACGTATATTTGTAAAATGAATGATAAATCTTGCTGATCTATATTATGAGTGAGATTATTTAATACAGTTTAGCCTTTTTAACAACGAGTGCTTCAATAAAGATGGTTTCGTCTTTCAATGACACGCACTCATCTATGTCAAAGCGTTCCTAGTTTAAACGAGTTACGGTCAGTGGGACATTCTGGGTGATGGGTTCATTTAGCGGATAACTTGAATCAGAGACCAGTTTATTCAGAACGGGATCTAATTCAACAGGCATGACGCATCTATCCTAATTCCTTAACATAGCCAGGGAAATCAAAACGTTAGAGAGAGAGAGAGAGAGAGAGAGAGAGAGAGAGGAAATAATACAGCTGTAATGGGAACTATTTCCTTCCTTATATATATATATATATATATATATATATATATATATATATATAAAAGCCACGACGCGAATAAGCTTCGACAATGTCATCGTCAGAGCAAGGACACAACATACCAAGGAACTGAGAGAGAGAGAGAGAGAGACTTATTACGATGTGGTTGCAACAGGCTCGGCCCTAGGATGTGCCGGGCCCAAGACAGCATGCGGGGCCCAAGGCAGCAAACGATGAGCGCGGGGCCCCAAGCAAAAAATCTGCATTGCGGAGAAGCGCGGGGCCCAAGGCGGTTGCCTCGTTCGCCTTGCCATAGGGCCGGGCCTGGGTTGCAATACAGTTGTATAACGGCGAAATAATCAAGCTCCTTGTTAGGGATAGAATGAAAACCACCATGTAACATGAAAAACGAGTAAAAACAAACCATCACAATTTTCATGCTTGAATAACAATGGAAAACTAAAATAAAATGTCTGAAAATGAGGCGAAAAAATGAGGTGAAAATAAAATGTCTCAAAATGAGGCGAAAAACCGTCTCAGAATGTCCCAACCGCATGTCTGTTTTTTATTGGGTGAGAACAACAACACTGTGTCCTCTCGGAATATCGCGGTCCTAATTATTTCATAACACCGGAGTGTTTTATTAGAGAAAAAGAAAGAACAAGAAATAAAAGTAATCAAAGATGTAGTAATCTACGAAACTGCGTGGCTTTTATAATCGTACAAAGAACCATTGTATTAGATTTTAAAAAGCATTTGGAAAATATTTATGACAAAAATGTTTATCGGTTATGAGAATAAATGAATATCAAGCAGTTTACATACATTTTTTATTCTTTGTCCACAGATATAAAAATATAAAATTTAAAATCTTACTTCGTACTCACGAATACGATAATCATACAAAAGTTCTAAACGTTTTATATTTTGCAAGACTTTTATTTTAAAAATGAAATTTAAGATTCATTATTTATGTGTTACCGAAGTTTCATGTGGCAAACTGATCACTTCTCAAATTAGTTTTACATAAGCAAAACACTGTGACCTCTCGGAATATCGCGGTCCTAATTATTTCATAACACCGGAGTGTTTTATTAGAGACAAAAAAAAAAGAACAATAAACATACAAACAATATTTTGAACAAAGTACTTGAAAAAAATAATGTGGGGCAGGTTTTGGGAAATTGCCGCCGGCCCACCGGTCCGATGCCAGCCAATTTCACGGTGGTCTGTGGCAAAACATGAGAAGCCAATCCGTCGGACTAGTTCGAATTTTACGCTATCGAATAAATTTAATCTACAAATTATATATTTTTATGATAGTAAAAGAAAGATTAAACACAAAGTGAAAAATGGAAAACCGTGACTTGTTTCTGATGCGCACTCGTGAATCAGGGTAATATTACAAGTTAAATAGCTCGCATAGAACACTGGTCTTCATTTTTTTAGAAGTCGTCTGCTTCAGAGATAAAATGTGCTGTTTATTATGGATTTTGATGTGCTGAATTCAAATATGACAATTAAAACAACTGACTGGCTACTGTTTCCAAGATATTTAAGTTTTTAGGTTTTACGTCTATGTATATTGTGTAGATAGTAGAGTTTTAATCATAAATTGTAAACCTAGGTCTTTTCATGTGTGTATGGTTGCTTTACATGATAATATTTCACCTGTCCTGTTTATGTAACACTTTAAAAACAGCAAAAGGATTATAAAAATAAAATTTATTATGAAACAAGAGGCAAAAAACTATTATGTATATATACATAAGTATATAGTTTAGTCCTTATTCAGTGTCTACTCAGCGCTTCTTGGCTTGTCTCTTGTATTCATTAAATGGAGCATCTCTTGTCACTGTCCAGCAATAGTCTGCAAGCGTTGATGAGCTCCATATGCCCTGACAGCGTTTCTCTATTGTTGCAATGTCCTGGTGAAATCGCTCGCCGTGCTCGTCGCTCACTGCTCCGCAGTTCGGTGGACAAAAATGTTGATAAGAGTGCAAAAAATTTATCCTTAGTGACATGTTGCAACCAAGGCTTTTGTATGCCTTGAGGAGGTTTTCCACCAACTCCCTCTAGTTGTCAACCTTGTTGTTACCGAGAAAATTTGTTGCCACTAAATGGAAGGCTTTCCATGGCGTCTTTTCCTTGCCACGCAGTGCACGGTCAAATGCATCATCTCGAAGAAGTTCACGAATCTGAGGACCAACAAAGACACCTTCCTTTATCTTAGCTTAACTTAACCTTGGAAATTTTCTACGGAGGTACTTGAAAGCTGATTGTGTTTTGTCCATGGCCTTGACAAAGTTCTTCATCAGACCCAGCTTGATGTGCAAGGGTGGTAACAAGATCTTCCTTGATTCAACAAGTGGTGCATGCTGAACACTTTTCCCCCCAGGCTCCAATGACTGTCGGAGTGGCCAATCTCTGTTGATGTAGTGGGAATCTCTTGCACGACTATCCCATTCGCAGAGAAAACAACAGTACTTTGTGTATCCATTCTGCAGACCAAGCAAGAGGGCAAGAACCTTCAAATCGCCACAAAGCTGCCACTGATGTTGGTCATACTTTATGAACCTCAAAAGTTGTTTAATTTTTTCATAGGTTTCCTTAATATGGACTACATGACCAACTGGAATTGATGGGCAAAACATTGCTATTATGAAACAAAACAGATTTAAGACTCGTCTTCAATGAATGAATGAACAGTCTCCGCTCACCTGGATCATGAACGATGTTGAGGGCTGCCGTCACACCATCGATGTTGTTGCAGGCTACAAGATCACCTTCCATGAAGAAGAATGTGACACAAACCTTTTGACGGTCACCAAACATGGAAACCCTAACATCACCTGCCAGGAGATTCCACTGCTGTAGTCTGGAGCCCAACAGCTCTGCCTTACCCTTGGATAATTCCAAATCCCTGACAAGGTCATTCAGTTCACTTTGTGTTATGAGATGTGGTTCAGAGGAGGATGGGAGAGAATATGGGTCATGTGACACTGTTGGTTCAGGACTAGAAGTTTCATCCTCTTCCTCTTCCTCGTCTGACTCAAGTGAGAATGATACTGGTGCATCAGGAACCGGCAGTCCTTCTCCGTGGGGTATTGGGCGTATAGCTGATGGAATGTTTGAATAATGCACAGTCCACATTTTCTTCTTTGACTCACCTTTCCCAACTGGAGACACCATGCATAAGTAACAATTGCTGATATGATATGTTGCTTTTCTCCAAATCACTGGCACTGCAAAAGGCATAGATTTCCTTTTCCTGTTCAACCACTGGCAAAGATTTGTTGCACAAGTGCTGAGCATATGTTCATTTTTTTGCAGCCTAAATATAGGTGGTAGGCTTTCTTAACCATAGTGGTTATACTGCACTTTTGTGATACAAACGTCACTTCACTACAAACATTAGCAGAAGTTATCTGCATTGTTCACACAAGTTCAAGGCATCTCTGCTCACTTTGGCTAAACAGAAATGAACCGGTCCGGTGGCCTAGTGGTTAGAGCGTCCGCCTCGGATGCGGGAGGTCGCGGGTTCGAACCCCGGCCGGGTCATACCAAAGACTTTAAAAATGGTACTAACCTCTGCCTCGCTTGGCGCTCAACATTAAGAGGTTAGTGTTAGGACTGGTCGGCCTGGTGTCAGGATAATGTGACTGGGTGGGACATCATGCCACATGTCTGCTGCATGATGCCCCAGTGGTAGACATCACTATAAACTGTCACACTGCAGACATCGTAGCGATATGACTGAAAAATTGTTAAAGCTACGTTTTGAAATCTAAATCACACAAATCACACACACACACTAAACAGAAATGTGACCTTTTTCAAAATCAAACACTGACAAATAAGAGAGCACGACATGGTATGATTTCTAGAGCTAATATAGGGTAATTTGTTCAGCAGAGTGATGCAAGCTTAGTTATGATTGCATCATCCATGACTTCTAGGAATAACATGATGCGATTCATATCATGTATGACGCTATACCAGCTTCATATTGCATCATTCATTGTTTGCCTAAAAAGCAAGTACTGTCCAAACCCAGTCATAGATTTATTCATAGATCCAGTCAAAGGTGTAGTTTAGTCATTTTTGGTTTAAAGTGAGATCCCTTCCCTTTATAACTAACTTATCCTCCGCGGTTCCCAAATCAAGGGTCGTATATACTGACCGAGTATCATATCTTTAAAACTAGAGCCAATCAACAATTTTAAGCATCATTTTCGCTCTCAGTGACCCAGAATTAGCAAAGTTTGACTACATTTCGGAAGGATTTTGGCCGTATACCAGTGTAATTTGCATTCACTAGATGCAACTCCAAATAAAGATTCTTCTTCGTCTATGCGATGTCTGATGACACGTGCTACTTCCTGTTCGTAGCGAGGAGGTATTTCGATGCCTGGAAGTCACCGAAAGATAAAAAAATCAAACACTGCCAGGGAAAAAAACCTAGTCAAATGCAAACTTTCAAATGAAAACGATAGTTGAGTTACATAATTCGCTTGGAATATGCAACAGGATGGATGCTATGTCCATGACATTACTGTTATAGCTCGATCAGCTCAGCATTGCGAATGATATCCGAGACTGTAGCTCAATGAATTTTCACATAGCTCAGTGAATTTTCACATAAGCATGGCATAATGTCACAAACGTTACCGACTTTGATTCGCGCACGAACGATTTCGACAACATTTATATCAACATTCAGAGCAAAACTTCTCATTCGATATATTCTGAAAATGTGGTCTGTATACATGAACCGCGTTTCCTCTGGAGTAGTTGAAGAGTTCATTCATGTCTAAGCAGTTATGGGAGCCGTCGCGTGCTACATGTAAGCAAACATGGTCTACTCATTACACAAATTATATCACAAACAGATCTTAAAATAAAAATGTTAATTGGTGTGAAGAAAACAAGATGATGCAGATGATATTTGAATTCGGTAAATTTTACCTACATTTCGAGACGCTGATGTTAAAATTCACAGAGTTACAGACACGGGTATCATTTTCACTGTGCTACATTGTAACATCTACGACGTTATGTATTTTCACACCTATGGTGATTAATATGTAATCAAATAAATTATTAGAATTCATAAAGAAGACTTAAATATAGATCGATGCAATGTAGAATGCTGACGTGTGTAATATTTGAAAATATTGATTTGGAATTTAAAGAATCGAACTGCAGTATTCCAATATCACGCATATCACTTTAGACAGAAATTAGAAATATTGCCAAATGTAAAGATGCTATCTAGAATGTATATCGTACATGTATACAAAATGCAAATAGATTAATGCCTAGTAGAATATACATCATTCTACTAATAAAAAATACAGGCACATAATCTGGGGATAATCCCCCTCCACAGGGTATATGCTTGCAGATTATGCAGCTCGTATCTTTGTAACCGTATTTGCCAGCATGTGCAATCCTGTCGGAAGTTAACTTGGCACATAGACTCTCGGGTCTACGATATGTAATAATGTAACCAAAGGAACGTCCTAAATACATCCTATAGACGTTCGGAAAGGAACTTCGGAAAATATATCCTACAGACGTTCGGATGATTCAGTCTGGTGCCAATGCTTCTTAATATCTGCGGTAAGTTTGTTACACCTGGGTATCAAGTTTGCTGGCTTATGTGGTTTTGTATCTCAAGAGGGCATTTCTATTTATTCATTGCTATAGAGGGTTTGTTCATTTCTACTGAGGGTTCTGTTTATTCATTTCTCCTGGGCGTTCTATTTGTTCATTTCTACTGAGGGTTCTATTTGTTCATTTCTATTGAGGGTTGTATTTTTTCATTTCTACCGTCATAACCTCGTCAGTGCATTTCCTTCTATCCTCTCTTTATCAATACAATTTCACTTACTGGTGCCTCTTTTCAAGGGTAGCAGGATTGTGTCAGACGCTTTGGTCTGAACGCACACGCCGTGAAGAATATTTTTAGTTACATTCTCAGGGTGGCACCTGGTCAGAAGCTGATAATCGCCAGAGTCAGCTGGATTTTTCAGTACAGTTTCTATGTTACCCTCAGAGAGATTAGATCGGGTACTCAGAAATATATTGGACCTGTCTGATGACTCCGAGGTATATTTAACTGTAGGTTAGAAGTCAGACGAATTCAAAGAATATTTTGAAATTTTATCGTCCGTTTCAATCTATCTTTATTCTGTTTCGTCAATGAAAAGAAGAGAATCAGCACAGGGGTCTATGGGGTGCTTCACTGAGGAAGGCTTTGTTCGAGCCTTCCTATTTGGTTATACATAATAACATCCTTGGTAGCCTCGCCACCGGTTCTCTCTCTCTCTCTCTCTCTCTCTCTCTCTCTCTCTCTCTCTCATGACTAACACTATCAACAAGTTACTTATGCTAATAAATCTTACTGGTATGAATGTCACATTGCGTACCATAACATTGGCGATTCTGGTATTTGTCAAGTTTGCCAGACCTCTTGTATTAAACGTGTCCAATGACTGTAATTTCAAGTTTATGTTCCGGTTGGTGACTCCAGGTTCATCTAGGTGCAAAGATTTAATACTGATTTTAAAATGTTATGGTGTTTATCATAGGAATATATTTTATTAAAAGTTCATCTATCTTTCTATCTATATATTAGTCCGAGTTTCCTCTGACCCTTGTCACCCCTTTTTTGATATTTGGACATCTATGTTGGGGTGTAGGTTCAGAGTCTATTCCCTATCGAAAAGTTGGAATTCGCCGACACCATTTGGTGTCAGCATAGGGTAGCCGTTTACTAACGAGATGACGAGATAGAAATATAGCGTTGATGAAATTTGACCTGGAACTCGCCATTTGCATTCCGAGTCACATGGCTACACAAATCTCGCGACCTACATGTCAATGACATCAGAGGTCCAATAGTCACGTGATATCAACAATAAACCATTTCAAATGTTGTTGTACATAGAATTCAAAAATATTAATTAAAAGTCACGTAATACTTGTACATAAATATAATGCACACTTAATTCTCAACATATTTATTCTGAGAACAACGACTAGAAACCTGTCGGTATCGCAGCAAGGTGGAGAAAACTAGATTCATCAAGTACTAAGCACGTGTCAGCGATGTATTTTGTTGGTATCACGTGACTACTGGGTTGACCTGTGCTCTCCGCTTGTTGAATAGGTTTTTTTTAAGCTGCTGCAACATTTACAGATTTCTGGTCGTTGTTTCCAGAATATATATTTTTAGAAGTTTATGTTCTTTTATTTTTCTATAAATATTACGTGACTCATATATATGTTCGATTTGTTTTCCCACAGCAACATAACAACTTTTCGTTCTAAGAAAATGGGTTATTTCAACACAATTAAATCATCTTTTACACCACCTAGTGGACGTGATTCCTATTTAGATTTTTATATTGACGCATTACAAAAGAGATATTACATGGGAATCATCAAAAGCGATATTACAGTAATATTTTTAAGGATGAAATTAAGTCTTTATTTAATCTAATGAATGACGACAGTATAGTCATTATAAAGGCTGATAAATCAAACACTATTATTATTATGAATCAGGAAGATTATGTTAAAGAAGCTGAACGTCAATTAAATGAGGAAAAATGCTACAAACATATTAACGAAGACCAGTCAATAGAAATTAAATCGAAAATTTCAAATTGCATGAATGAGATCGCTAAAAATATAATTCCATATATGAGGAATTTGATACTTTCCCTCTTAACATACGTACGCCTCAATTCCACATATTACCCAAAAGTCATAAAAATCCTGACCATAATTTACCTTTAAATTATCCAGGACGACCCATTATATCAGGTTGTAATTCATATACTGAAAACCTATCCAAATTTATTGATAGTGTTTTACAACCTTTAATGAAATCACTTCCGTCATACATTAAAGATACTACTGATTTCATTAAAAAGTTGAAGTCTATTCCACAGCTATCTGATAACTCAGTCCTGGTATCATTAGACGTAACATCACTATATACCAACATTCTACATACAGATGGCATTGAAGCGTGTAAATATTTTCTTGATAACAATCCTAATAATAGCACGCTATCTAGTGAAGATATTTGTAAAATAATAAAACTTATCTTGGAAAATAATTATTTTCAATTCAATAATACAAATTACATCCACGTAATGGGTACAGCAATGGGTAGTCCTATGGCTCCTTCATACGCTTCCCTTTCATGGGTAAATTAGAAAAAGAATTCCTTCAAAAAGACAATTTTAATCCATCTGTTTGGTTTAGATTTTTAGATGACGTATTTATGATATGGAACCATTCAACTGAAAAACTGGAAAAATTCATTGATCGCCTAAATTATTTTCATCCGACAATTAAATTTACTTATACTGCATATAGTACGCATGTTTCATTTTTAGATGTAAATGTAATTAAAAATATTGACAACACTATCTCTTCAAATATTCATGTCAAGGAACTAATATCCACCAGTATGTGGAATATTCTTCATGTCATCCCATGTCATGTAAAAACGGTATACCATATAGCCAGGCCAAAAGATACTGATGCATTATTTCAGATGATTGTCAATTACAAAATTCGTTGAATGATTTAAAAACATATTTCCAAAACAGAAATTATCCTAAATATATCATTGATTCTGCGCTGAACAAAGCCCGTAATCTTACTCAACATGAGGCTTTAAACACAGCAAATTGTACAATAGAGAAAAATATAATTCCTTTTACAATACAATATAATCCTTCATTACCTAATATAGGCCTTATAATTAATAAATATTGGAGTCTCATAAATTTATCTAATAAAACAGCATAAATCACTTTACAACAATAAACCAATTCTTGCTTATAGAAGACCCAAGAATTTGCAAGATTTTCTAATTAAGACTAAACAAGCAGAAAATAAAAAAAGACAATTCTCGTCATCTAAATGTAATAGACACCGGTGCTCTCAATGTGCAAACATAAGAGAAAGTGCTTCTTTCAGTAGCGCTAATACTAAAGAGGTATTTTCTCTACGTTATAACACTAACTGCGTATCAACTGATGTGATCTATTTGATAACCTGTAAAAAATGTAATATGCAATATGTTGGACAAACACTTCAACAAGTTTCTAAGAGAATGAATAATCATCGCTTTCATATAAAAAATTATAGAGATCCTCAGTTTTCCTCTAATATTTCAACACATTTTAATACCAATAATCACTCTCTACTCGATTTTTCTTTCATGCCAATATATATTGTGCATGGAGACATGAAAAGGCTCATAAAAGAAACTTAGTGGATTCATAAATTAGATACTTTGTATCCTAATGGCCTTAATACCAATGCACTATATAAAATTGTATAATTTTTTTTTTAAATTGATAAATTGTATATCCTTTATAACAACATAATTATATGTATGACTGTTTGTCTCTATTTTATGGTTAATTCTTGGTATCACGTGACTATTTGAACTCTGAAGTCACTGACATGAGGGTCGCGCGATTTGTGTAGTCATGTGACTCGGAACGCAAATAGCGAGTTCCAGGTCAAATTTCATCAACGCTATAGTTTCGGCTAGTCTGTCAGCGGATTAAAGATATAACGAATGCTATACTCGCAATATCTGAGAAAATAAATCGTATTCCTATCGATTTCATGCAGGTATATCTCGATGAAAGGTCGTTAAAGTTTGCTAGGCCGGTTAGTAAGCGGCTACCCTATGCCGACACCAAATGGTATCGGCGAATTCCAACTTTTCGATAGGAGATGGACTCTGACCCTACATCCCAACATAAATGTCCAAATATCAAAATTGGGGTGTCAAGGGTCAGAGGAAATTGGAACTATCTATCTATCTATCTATCTATCTATCTATCTCTAGTCGTATAGTCATCAAGATTTGTTTCTGCATGTCCTGCCTCTGTTATTCTGTCAGTTTCTTTATAAGGCCATCGATAGCGCTAATGAAACGTGTTCTCTCTACACCTCTGCGATCATAGGTTCAACCAATGTTTCTAATGATGATTTTACTTTCTTTCCGTCTGCTTATTTATTGCTTTTTTTAGAATCATACCACCCCACCAAAAAATATCGTGTTTTCTACATCAGCGAGTAATGCAGCGATAAGATATTATTTTATTCTAAAGACGTAATATAGCCAGTGATTAATGCTGTGAGTTTCAGAATTAATATTTATCCTTTTTCACAGCTTACGTTTCTGTCATAAACATTTGCCCACTAAGAGGCCTATTTTATCACTAAATTCAGTAAAAGTTTTCAGCCTCCGCGAGGATGTCCTGATCGCCTGATCTCCCCGAAACAGATTAGAGAGTTGATATTCATTCCAAGCGCTAAATGAAACCAGGACCGCGGACAGGATTTTGTGGGCCCTTGGAAAAATTCTCCAGTAGACCCCTATGAATTACAAATTGTGACGGCGGTGGGTCCCAAGAATTTTGTCCTAGTTGTTTTACCCTGTCCGCGGCCCTGACTGAAATCACGCTAGTAACGGCACCGATCGCTCGGCTCTCGTGCGGCAGCAATCTAACCCATTCGACCAAGCGCTTATGCCCCCAAAAGAGTATGGAACAATGTCGAAGGAAAGGGTGCAAAGTGCACTGGCAAACCTTTCTAGGCAATCAAAAATAAACGCTCAGTTAACTGCACAGACTTACTGGTGTTCTATTTAGAAATGCAATGTATATACATGAAATTATATTTACAAATTGACATCTATATATCAAACGGAGATGGATCTCAAATTGTATGCATGGATGCATCATAATATAGTGGATATATATATATATATATATATATATATATATATATATATATATATATATATAGAGAGAGAGAGAGAGAGAGAGAGAGAGAGAGAGAGATGAATGTTGGATTCATATTCATGCATACCTACATATGTGAACTTATGACCACCTATGCATCATTTTATGATCAAAGGTCCAGTAAGGGTCAGTCTACATTTGTCATTATTTATCGTAATTAATGTATTTAAATACTGTTCACATGAATGGTTATGCGTTGTTTAAAATATCATGTATGACCACTGAAAAAAATCAAAGCTATTTCACTTCATAATGTATGAAATAATCTTCAATTTCATCACTGAGAATCCGATCAAACGTTCTTTCTCTTCCATCATAGTTAACATTTATTTAAATACGGATTAAACGAACACATTGTTGAAAGTAACATGTAAACCATTAAAAAAAGAATCAGAATCAATGAAATAATATTCAGTTTCATTATTGAGAATATAATCACATATAATTTTGTCAAACGTTCTTTCCTTTCTAAAATGGAAAAAACATTATTTCGAATAATTTTAAATTCAATTTCAATTTTGAATATTTTTCAAAGTTAAAGGACAAAGTTATCAAAGAGATTTTGCGCGTTAATTGTTGTCACAATGATGAAGATTTAGACTGTTCCTTATTTTAGATATTGATACAAACATCAGATTTTTAATAAATTTGTAAAATTGTTTTACGTACTTTGTACTCAGTATCTCTTTATTGATTGCTCCGCATCAAAGCTTAGAGCATGTTAATTTCGGAAGGTATTTTAACCCTAGTCATTGAAATGTACTCGAAATACATTCAAAATGCATATGATATCTCAGGCAAAGTGACACATTGACGAACTGTTGAATTTTAAGAATTGTCTTGTACCGATGTAGGCGGTCGATTAACTTTATATTGTTTTCTTACAACAGTTTCAGCTAACATTTACCTCTAGTGTCGCTTATCGGTGTCGAATCAATTTATTATGAAAGCATTGTTTTGACACGTTTAACATGGCTTATGTCTGAGCATTGCATCTTTTTGACACTGTGATGTCAGCCTACGTTGCATCCGGATATTTTAAAAAAAGTCCTCTGTATCTTCATTCTTTATGCAAATAAAATCTATATGCTCTACAAAAAAGGTTGGTGTAGAGTCTACATCATTGAATTTTAAGAATAATTGTAATCGAGGCCCTTTGAGTATGTAACGTTCAATACCTGTGCAAGGGAGGCAACTTGCGATAGCGCTTATCTATCCAATTACAGGTCGCGCCGAAGTATTTGAATTCAGTCTCTGTTTTCGTATGTTACTTCAAAATAAAAATAGAATCAAATCTTGAAAATTTCTTCCCGTACGTGAGTTTGTAGATTTTTTCTAGCCATATAATATAGAAAGAAGACCCCCCCCCCCAAAAAAGCGCGGCACTTGAATGAATGATTCGCCGTCAAAATAAGAAAGCATGATACAAGAAGTTCATTTTACAACCCACTTTGAAAAATTCCACGTCCATTATTGTAATGGTATGTCAAGTGCTCGTGAAATAATAAAGTAGCATAAATATATGCCAAATTCTAAAAATTGAAATAACTTGGCTTAATTTTTGGCTCTCCCCCCCCCCCGCGACTATTTTGTATCAGCCATGGGTTGATTCCCATCATTACACCTCATTCCATTAGCTGTGTCATACGAAAGAGCATTATATAACTGTATTGAGGCTTCATGTGCTTTGCGAAATTTTTTCCTATGTGAGGTAATCAAATCTACGCAATCATATTTTACACTATTGGAGTTTCCTTGACCCCTGAACTCCAATTACGCTCAACACGTAAAGAATTTTCCTGTTTGATGTATTATCTGAAATATCTCTCATAGCGGTTGCCACTAATTATTTTTTTTACATTGTTTTCTTTCAAATCAAGCAATTAATTAAATTTTGCAGAGCCTTTAAGCATTTTGGAAAGCCAAGAGTAGTTAATATTCCTTGTAAAAGGTATCGATACTCGGAAAGAAACTGTGCGGTTTGAGGGTTTCTTTTACATTTTAATAGCTAGGATGGGGTCGAGAAAAGCTAATATCGAATAAAGAAAAGAACATCGAGTGGAAAAAATGGTAGTATCGACGTCAGTGTCACGCAACGAACGAGAACGGCAACATTCATTGGTTCGGCTCCCCGCATAAAGCCTAAATTTATTCCTGTTCAAAAGCGCAATTAATTCAAACTTCGTCGTAAGCATGTGAGAACTGGACTATAGTCAGACGAATATATGTCCTGCTGAACCTTCTGTGAAATGCATGGCAGCATGTGAAAATTCCAACACTAGTCTGTGACCTTTATTTACATCTCTTTTTGGTTTGTGTTTATATTGATCCAATCATCTGTCTGGTATTTGTGCGCTTCACTTGGCCTTGCTATTTTGATAAAGACTGCACGTTTTCGACTGGTTCACCTACTTATTCCAGACACTACACTTAGTTTGCAGTAACAAAATAATAGGAAGCATATTTCCCTCATTAGTTAACATTTTAATGCAATAGGTTACACGTGTAAGTATCCTTTAGGTAGTGTAAACAGACGGTAGTGATTTCATCATCCTTGGCGCCTCTGGCGATCACCAGCTTGTGCTGACAAATACTACTACGCAACTAACGTATTATAAATATCTGGTTAGGTCAGTACTAGACACCGTATCTCCTGTTAGCTACTGTTATTATTTGCAAGCGCCTTGGTTTAACCCTATTTCTGGCAAAAATGCAAAGAATCAAGGTAAACAGACTTTCACTCGAAAACACTTCAACTGACTTTTCCGGGAACAGGCAAAATCCCACCCCCACCCCCAGCAAAATGAAAGATAGGACAAAATCTTCTCCCCAGTTAGTTAGCTCTTTTTTTCAAACTTGTTAAACCATAACAAATATATATGTTTGTGTGTCGGCTTGGGTCCTTTGAAGTTTTGTGTCGGTGTTCCTCGAGTAGATAAAAGGCATGGGGGCTATATGTTAAACCTTAACAGACACGGAAATTGAGATTGTTTTGATTTAAAAACTAATTGTATGCGCATGTACTTTCGCTATCATCAGCATCGCTCCAAACACTTTTAATCCATCGTATTGAATCCTTACGCGATGTTTTTAACACTTGTATTTTATCATATACTGTATTTAGAAAAAATATCGACATGATTTTGGGATTTTTTTTTTTTTCGGAGAAATACGATTTCCCATGTTAGTCGTCATAAATCGTCGTATAATAAGATGTATGTTGGGGTATGTGAAACAACTTGAAACTTAATGATCAGTATGGAAAGAATCAGGAGTAATAAGGGTGGTGAAAAATTGTGCATGGTGGTTACATGCGCACGAAGAAGGTGTGAGTAAAATCCGCATCCGATAGCAGTGCACCCAAAACAAGCCACGCCAACGCAAGGGCGCAATTACTTGAAACTTGATTGCAATTGACCGTACGCGAGCTGATAGATCGCTCCGCCCACCAAATCAGGTGAAATGACACCCTGCTAACTCCGACAAACATGCAGTATTTGGCAATAAAGTGTGTTTCAGCTTAAGTGATATGTTTATTGAAAATGATCTGTATTATTCTTAAAATTATAAAATTTCAAAGTTGCATAAATTATACTGAAGTAGACAATATTTATATTTGTAGTTCAAGCTCGTATAGTAATAATCTAAGTATTTTATTTCAGTAAATAATAAAAATAAATTTTAAAGCTGCTCGAGAACTTATGTACAAAGAAATTCGCTCCAAAAGATGCTAATGTATCTAGTATATGATCTTATCCTTATTAATTTTATCTGGCTTATGTTTATGCTGCCTTGGAAGTAAATGAATTAAAAATTAATAACAAAATCCTAAATAATTACTGTTTAGAAGTATACTGTTGTACATACAATTTTTAAAGTTCTACTATGCTCTTCAGATGGAATTTTGGTCAGTTATGTGTGTTGATGTAAACATGTAAATGCATGCTTAATATATCGGATGATAATTATCTGAAACCATTGTTTTTGTATTTTATTATTATGAAATTTTTGTATCCCACCCCTCCTTCAGCCCAATGAGAAAGTAAACAGTCATTCAAGTGTCTGAAAGATCGAGACGATAAATCATCGTTTTTGGGACAAGCTCAGCAGTTATTATGTACTTTTGAGAGAGTGACGTATGTAAGGTGAAGTTGTTTGCATTTAAAGCATGCACAGTGGAGAGAATGTTGGCATTCCTTTATGCTACTTTGATGTAATGTGACTGACATTTCTTTGGATATTGTACTTTTGGAAATTTTAAATGATTTTAGCACACTGCTAACTAAAATGACTGCTCCCTTGTGCTCCAAAAATCAGCCTGAATTTGTCTAAAGTACACTATCCTTAGTAGCTTTTAAAATAGGGAAAATGAATTTTGCCAGACTAGACAATACCAGCTTCTGAAAGTGCAATGAATGAATTACCAAATATATGAAATGTAAAAAAAGTTATCAGCTCTTTTTTTTACAATTTACCTCTGAAGTTCAGGAAGTGAAAATGACCAAGTGGAGCTAGCACTTTTTGAAAGGTGCACATCTGGAGTAAGGCCAAGCTGTATACTCTATAACCCATATTACATCCATCAATCATACACCAAAATAAAGGGAATTAAAGGTTCTTTTAACAATACCTAAGATATACAAGGTCTTTTTTAAATAGCCAGTATAACTAGTGAGGAAACCCGGGGGAATTCTTTTTCTTTAAAATTCTAAAACTATGCAAAATACGAAACTGTAGAGCGCCACCTAAAGTGTAAATTTTCAAACTTTAAAATAATGCAGTCTTTGATTCAGTGCTTCCTATACAAGAAAAATAATATACATCAAAGTCCGAAAGTTGGGGGGGGGGGGATTCTCTACCCATACCCATATTCTAGAAACGTTTATTTTTACATATATTTTTCAATTCCAATTCTTTTTTTCCATTGAAGCCATCGACGGGACATGCTTTTCTATATACTTTTATGCAAATAAACATGTTGTAATTGCCATCAATTGTTTGCATATTCAGCTGATCGTACACACGACCAGTCTTTATCCATCGAAGTTTTGTCTATGTTTTGGGAAAGGAATTAATCTAATTGCTCCATTTAGACGATTAGGATATCTACAGTCAGAATTACAAGGCTCCCACTGCCTTCTTTTCACCCTTATCGATCGAGAAATCAACAAATCATAGCAAATATTGTAAATACTTATCATAATCAATTTATTATTGCCGCAAGCAGCTTGTCGGAGGAAAATGGCGCAGGTAAGCAATGTCTGGAGGTGTGTCTAATTTACGCTCGCTGATTGATTAATTGAAAAACATTATTGACAAGTGATGATAGGTCAACTATTTACATGTAACCGTTACACACAGCCATGACGCTGAGCCAAACCTTGATGAGGTAGTGAAGTTTAGAATCCGTGTACGTGAGCAAATTCTGAATTCAAGTGAAAGGCCCGCTCAGATCCTGTCCAGTGTAATGCTTGAGGGTGCAACTTCAGCAAGGGACAGTTTTATGCACAAATTTAATGTTGCATACACCTGCCTAATATAAAAATTCATAAAAAAAAAATAAAATACATGAGCGAGGTCAAAAAGGTCTATAGTTTTGAATAGGTATAATAAAGCAAAACATAAGAATATCATTCACTTGACCTGACAAGTCAGTGGAAATTCATAGAATAAAAAGTTGATGCACCCCACCCTCAAATTAATACACGCATTTTTCGTGTCCGAAGGCCATTTTTGAGAACAAGTAGTGCTCACGGTGTAAACTCAAGCCCATCCCTGGGTGATAATTTTGAAAAATATTGTGTACTTAATAGCTTGGAACAATACAAAATAGTTGTCGTCCAGGCAGTTATTTTTTTTAGATATTCTACTTGCCTTGAACCAACGTGTCTCTTTGGCTAGTTCTGCTTCCTGGCCAACTATTGGTATTTCACTGGCTACATTCTGTGCAGTGACTACATGAGGTGTACGTGCCTCACATCAATTTCAAGAACACCACAAGCCGGAAAGACCAAATCCACAAATATATCCATACCTTTAATTATGACGTAATAACAGCTAAACAAATTCACACCATAGCCTTAAGTTAAGAAATTGGCCAGGGGCCAATTAACGAAATTGTCCCTTGCCACCTGATGCTGTGGATCTTGTGAGGGCTCGCATAGGGAGAATCGACTTCATGTACATTATTATAGATTGAAATGGGTACATACAAAGGAAAATATCGACGATCGATCACTCGCCAATCAGGTTTAGATCTTCCAAGTTATATATAACCTTATAAATTTTCACATGTTCATAAGCAAATCTTGTCCGTTTAATCCTGTTTTGAGCAGACGACATTTCAGCGTATGAAATCGATGTACTAACTGGCATTAAATTAATTGATGTCAGTACATACAACTCGTGCCAACCATGAAACTTTTTCCATGGGGAAAATCTTTGATTTAAAAACAGCTGAAGGTTGTCCTATGTTGACAGGTACATTCCCATCAGGCAGTTAATCGCTATCCCGGGGTTCAAGCGTATATATAAGAATTTTATAATCAGACAAAATAGCCCCTACTCCCTTTATGTGAGGGAATATCTATTTGTATTGATTATTCTCTCTGCTGAACACTGGCATAACATGTCTTAATGCTTTCATTTCCAGAAAGGAAATTGTGTAACTTGTTGTTATTTAATCTATATGGTCAATGTTCCCTATTTTGTGCACTCTGCTGCTGCGCATGTAGCAGAGGAACAGACATCCTCTTGGACTAGAAGCATATAAAGCCATTTAGTTAAAACACACAGTCAGGCCTGTTTATAAAGGACACTATATAAACTATAAAAATATGCTTTTATTGACAGGCTCTTTTTGATACAGCGTATAAATTAAATGAAAATTAACACAAGGAACACATAAATAGTATCCATTATGAGTGCGTGTCGTTTCTATGGAGGTGTCAGCTAAAGCAGGTTTAAAAACACAACGCACCTGTCATAGATAAATCGGAAGTATTTCGGATCACTGCTCATTTGGACCACTAAATCGTGTTCATGTCTGCATTGCAGTCTTGATACTGTCTCGCAGCTCGATTTCGAAACCGACCGACCAATATTTTGCATCCCCTTCGTGACCGGACTACATAGTTTGGTCTGCATACGTATTTTTTGGGATCAGATTAATAAATATCTCGCATCTGTAAGTATAAACTATAGGCACTGTAGTCGGATTGATCTCTGTTTAATGTCTGTAGTCTACCTATCTGGGGTTAATCTTGTTGGCATGTGTGTAGTAAATGAGGTCATGATCCGGTCACCTCCCTAAGTTGACCAGTCAATGACGCCGCTTGGCGTCAGTATACACAAGTCTATGTGTGTATCAACTTATTTACTAAACACAGTTTGTTTAACCTCACCCGTGACGATCATTAGTGGCACGCTCACAATTAATGGATGAATCTGTCACGGCATTCACACACACACACACACACACACACACACACACACACACATATATATATATATATATATATATATATATATATATATATATATATATATATATATATTGCCATAAACTCCCCCAGCTTTGCTGGGGGTTGGTTGTAGTGGATTTTGGTTATCGTTATCTAGAGGAATTGCCCGAATCGAGTAAATGTCAATATAACGTGTGAAACTTATAGGCGGAATAGATAGAGGTCTGAGCAGATATATAAAACAGAATGACACGAGTATTTATGGCCAGGCAATTTCCATCCTCCTTTTGGTTTCGGTAATTTTCCAATAAATTTGTGAATGTCAATGCCGCTGCCAATTACCTCACGGCGATTGCATGATTGACAGTACGTAACAATTTTATCTTGTTCGATACAAAGATTTTTTTTTATCAGAATCACAATTACATTTCATTTCATTTTTTAATCGTCGACAAAAAATTTATTTTTATTTTTTTTATTTTTTATTTTTATTTTTATTTTTATAATTTCTGAAAATATTTTTTTTATAATTTCTGAAAACCTGTTTTGTTTGGTTAAAAATTCTATTTTTTAGGGATAAATGGTACTAAAAATCAAAGAAAATCAGTCAAATATCGACTTTTGAGAGGGTCAAACCTCACGCGGATTTATATTTAATGTTTTGATTTCCTCGAATTTTTTCTGATAAATTTAAAAATTTTCAAAAAAAAAAAAAAATCGACAAAAATAAGAAATTTTGATCAATTTTTTTCGAAAAAATTTAAGGAAATCAAAAAATCAAATATAAATCCGGGGGGGGGGGGGTTGACCCTCGCGAAAATAGAAATGTGACTGATTTTCTTTGATTTTTTTTTTCCCCCTAAAAAACAACAGGTTTTCAGAAATTTTCAGAAAATATAAAAAATATTTTCAGAAATTTTCAGAAATTACCTTAGTCAATTAATCATCTATTAAAATAACTCTGTCGGGGCACATTCCAGATCCAGTTGTCGATTTTAAAAACATACTTTTCTTCTACCGCAAACATCGCAAATGCTTTTTAATATATCTATTATTTTTTGTTTTCTCCGTTGTCTCATCGCTATTCGTTGTTTTAGTTTTACATTTGAGACAGTAGGTTGACATATTCCTTGGTTTAGATAAAATTCATTGCAATCTCATCATTAACGTGGGAAGGTTGCTTGTCAAACTGTAAAATAAAATTTAAAAAATTAAATTTAGGCTGGGACATCTGTCGAATAAACATAATACAATAATAACCACAAGCTGATGTTCCAACCGGATATAGTTGATTAGACGAGTAATTTATTTTTTTAAATTTTTAAAAAATATATTTTTTTAAAAGATCACTCGGAGAAAGTCCGAAAGAATCAAAATAATTATTGTGGAAACAGCAACCCAGTGAGTGCCTGATCCATCATCGAAGTTTTGTATGTTTATGATACACGAACCACCTGCTGGTACATTATCTAATTCGTCCACGGCAAAATTACATTCGATTGCACGTTTGGAATATAGCTTAGAATTTAATCGTACAAATATTCGTCTGACCTCCGCGTTATGAATTATAGAGTTGTTCATTTCTTGATCATTACGGTGGTTCTGTCGTTGAAATACAACAAACAAATGTCGCGGTATTTGTTCACTTGACGTAGTTGTAACACGCCAGGTATAATCAGGTGCGTTAGGAACTACTGTTTGATATATTTTGTTTTGCTGAAAATATATTTTTTTTTTCGTGTACGCGGTCAATAATGATTCGAGATCCAATGTTTTAGCTACAGATGGGACAATTCGTGGCATACACAGTGCCAATCTTGAAATAATAAATTGTCCCTCACCCACACCATTAGCGCGCATTACACAATCGTTTCGATCAGCTCGTTCAAAATGAAGTGTATGTTTTATCCCGCGAAAAACTTTGTTTTATTCGCGACAAAATCCAAATATTGTACTTAACGGAAGCATCATTGTTATTTGGCGAGATTGTGCGGTAAATGCTTTTCATTTAGCATATCCCTCGTTATATTGCTGTTGTCGTATATTTGTGACAGCTAATCTTATTGCGTCTCCGATATCACCAGCTGCATTACCAGCGGGATTGGCGATTGGATTATTGCTATTTGCAGCGGCAGCGCCAGCACCAGTACGAAATTCGCTAGAAATAGTTGTCCCATTTGAGGTATCTTTAAACCATATCATATTTGTGGCTATTGATCTCGAATAATCATCGCTGAACGAGACAGTATTTAGTATTGTACTTGCTATGGGCAAGTTCATTGAAATATCTTCTAAGGTTTACCCGGCCAGTTGGTACCGTGCGATTTTAAACAAGCTCCAACCGTTATTGACAAGTGCAATTTCTGTACCAGCTACTATTGCAACTGGTGGTGTAGCCGTATCCATTAATCGACCACGAACCTCCAACACCGCCTTGTGCGGCAACAGAAACACGTCCACGTCACGCGTATTAAAAGTTCTGACGCCATCTTTATTTGGTTCGTTTGAGTTTTCATCGATATACTCAACATACTCGAATTATGTTACTGTGTCGTCGCTATCATATTCTTCGGCAAGATCAAGATAATTTTTAACTGACATTATTTATTCTATAGTCTATACAAAATTTGAATAGAAAGTAGCAGGAATTAATCTTGTTTTATTTGCAAGTTCACGAACTACCTCCTCGCCGCGCGGTGACAATAATTTTTTTTTTTGTAGCTATCGTAGCTCGTTTTGTTTCTGCTGTTGGTGTAATATCTGATATTGCTTGTTTTATTTCGGCTTCGCCCTTAATTTTATCAGCAATCTTTAACCTGCGTCAAGTACAATTGATGTTACTTTACGTGCAATTCCCGGGATATTCTCGATTACCTTTGTAAATATATTTCCAAAAAATCCACCCACAATTTTTCTTCGATGAACTTTTTTTTTGTGTCATCGTTATTATTAAATTAAGTTTACAAAATTTACGTCGACAACTACGTTGTTGCGCGGAGGTGTAAATAATACGTGACAATTTCGTTGTTAAGATCTATTTGTCGTCCTGATTGATCTGTTAGTTGCATACTTATTTTCGTGATCTGATTTTCAGGAGTAATCGGATAGTGTATAATTTGTCGATGAGTAATTTGCATCAGTGAACCAGGCGGAACATCTGGCGAAAAACTATAGATTGTTTGCCCACGACTCCTTAGCGCCGAATAAGATCCCAATGCAATAGAACAATTAATTAATATTGTATTTACTTCTGTTATATTAACCGGTATATCTCCGTCATACGATTTACTTTGTTCTGCCACGCTGCTGTATTGTTGGCTTTTAAAACCTAACAATGATGCGATACTAGTAGCTGGTGAAAAATCAATTATCAAATTATTTTTTAGCGTGATTCTGGCCCGTAGCGTATTATAGTTTGGAGTTAACTCAAAATTGTCTGCGGTAGTGCCGATTAGTTCTTTAACTGTTTTGTTGAGATCAGTTACATTATATGCTCCTTGTGGTATTTTGACTGACACCCAAGCACCAGAATTAAATGTAAAGTCGTCATTGACGTTTGTTTTACATTTGCCATAGAATGCCATATCTTAGTGGAAATTAATCCGATTTCGTACTGGCTACCGGGATCTAGTATTATTGGCGGATTAGAGTAGACAAAAAAGTTTGCGTTGTTTCTTGTTGTTTGTGACGAGTCAAGTAATAGTGTTGTTGACATTTATATAAGATCGTTATGTAAAATTTCATATTCGCCGGATGTCAGTAATCTGTTAGATCTAAGATGATCTAATATATCCACGATCTCGTTGTCGAGATCTGTACCTGTATTACACACTTCTTTTGATGATATCAACAATATGAGTTGGTCAACCATTTCTGCGTTTGATTTAAAAACTCGGACACAAAATCCGAGTCTTTAATCAACTTTATTTTTGTTACGGTTTTTTTTCAGATTGTCTGAGCGTGGTTAAAAACTTTGTTTATACGGAGGTTTACAATCTAGATATTTATTTGCGGTATTAAGCACAACTGATGCAATTACTCCACTACGCATTTTTTTAAAACCTTCCAACGAATACGGATCTTCACGATCGTGCCCTAAAACTTCATGTGCAGTTTTTCCTTTGTTAATAATTTTATCTAATCTTTCAATAAAATTTGTATAATCATCTGGTGTCCAGTTCCTTATGTTTTGAATATCACCAAGATTTAATTCTTCAAGAATAGGTTCAGTAAAATCTCTAAAATGATCATCAGTAATATCTTCCTTCGCTATACTTTCTAATTTTTTAAAAATTTTTTTCCGTAATTATTTCGCCAAATTTTTCTACACGTTCATCAGGTATATTAACAATATCTTTATGTGTGTTAATGTAATCAATTACATCTTGTATTTTTACTCTCTTTATCGTCTTAGCGACTTTTCAGCTGTTTCCTCCGCCTGTGCTTCTTGTTGTTCTTTTAACTGCTCCAACAAACCTTTTTCTTGTACTTTTTTTTAGTTCTTCTGGAGATAATATTGATATTTCTGGTTGTTTGCCAAGCACTGTTTTCGGTAACAGGTTTAAAAAATTTGGTGGTTTCTTCTTCTGCAGCACGTTGCCCCTAACGTTCCTCCTCCACTTTTTTTCTGAAAAGCAGCTCGAGTTTTAAAAAATTTCTTTAGTAAATCAATTTTTTGTTGATGTTTCTCCATTGTTTATTTTTTATACGCGATATAAAATTCATTTACAGATATGTGTTAATACAACAACGAAACATTTTAGCTGGATCACGTGCTTGTTTATCGAATAAAAAGAAATTGTATTTGTCTTTGGTTGCTTGATGATATAATTCAGTAAATTTATCTTTTGTTAAGCCACCACATTGCTCGTTTGCAATATTTCTCACATCAACATTATCTAGCCCTGGAAATAATATTAAACATCCCGTAATTCCTCTAATAAATCTATCGACGTTATAAAAACCTTGCGCAAGATAAATCGAATTACATTTTTTGTTACGCGATAATGAAATATACGACTTAATCTTATTCATCTCCTCGTTGTTTAGCAGAATATCGTCAAATATAATTATTTTATTCTCGGACGAATCAAGTTCGTTGACAGGAATTAATTCTTCTGGTTGCCTTATTAAAAATATATCAGCGCCAGCGTCAAACTCATCACGAAGTTTATCGTTGTATTCGCGTAATAACTCGTATTTGTCTTGTTGCGGATTAATTGTGTAAATATATACCTTATCGAAGTGAAAGTTATTGTTGAGTAAGAGATTTAGCACAAGATTTGTTTTACCAGAGCCTGTACGACCAACAATAAGATAATGACAATCTGGAAGTTCGCTATTATGTGTATCTTTGATTCATCGTTCGGTGTCAAAATTTAATATCGTTGACTTTGCCATTATTGTTATACAATTTTATGTTATATAATTTACATAATATGAGTTATTACACAAAGTTTGGAACAGCACTTACAGGATCTGTTTCCGCTGACGAACCAATAATAACTGATACGTCATCGCTAGTCAAAAAAAACCCCGGCGACGCAATAACAGGAAACCTTTTTATGTAAAGTCAACGAGTTCTAGGTTAAGAAACAAATTATCCGCCAAAAAATGTTGTTGATACACAAGCTGTTAGTTATGCACAACTAAAATCTGTTGACGGTAACAAACTATCATTGACAGGAGGAATTTTAAGGGGAAACTTAGATTTGTCAGGAGAAAGAATTATAAATTTAGAAACAGCTTATCCGCCAAGAAACTTAAATCAAACCCAAGCGGTAAGTTATTTACATTTGAAGTATGTTGATGATAACAAACTTGATAAACCAGTGGAACTGTTACAGGTAATATTAACATGTCAAGTAAACAAATTACTGGGTTGGAAACCGAGTATCCACTAGCAAATGTTGATAGCACACAAGCGGTGAGTTATACGCAACTAAAATCTGTTGACGATAACAAACTTAACAAGGCCGGTGATACAATGACGGGTAACATTGCAATGAACAATAACTAAAAAATAACTGGATTACCAACAACCTCACCACCAACTAATGAGACTGATGCTATTAGTTACGCTCAGTTAAAAGAGGAACTCACCCCGTATTTTAAAGATCTGGTGGACCAATGTCAGGTAACATAAATATGAGAAACAATAAAATAACAACGATATATGTTCAAGTTAACCCTAATGATCTGGCAAATAAAGCGTACGTTGACAGTGTGTTTAGTGGTGGTATAAAACGAACCAAAAACAATGTTGGATATATTCCAACACCTTTTAAGGCAACTGATAACCGAGTTGGATTTCAGGTAAGTGCGTCATCATATTATCCTGAAAATTATCCTTATCACGCTTTCTCTGATAGACAAGAATGGACTACTAACGGAGAAGTTGAAAGCTTTTGGATTAAAATTAAATGTCCCGTTGCAGTCGCTATTTGGCAATTTCATTTGCGGGATCGATTAAACTCTAGTATTGGTCGAATTTATAATTGGCGATTGGAAGGATCAACCAATGATATCGACTGGGTAATATCATATAGTACAACAGACACTTATATTTCAACAACACAATATTTTACGATTCCAACTGCAAATACTATCAACAAGTACTTGTATATCCGAGTTTATGTTATCGCTGCTGAACATCCGTTTCCAGGACTGACAGCATTTCAAATATACACACTTGATGATCAGATTTAATCTAACGTTGTAAAATAAATGTCACAAATACTCACATTCATTGCGAGAGAATTTTATGATAATATTTTTAACCCCAAAATAGATGTTTGGGACGAATCACTATCAGCACGTATGATAAATACTAGGAAAAATTTTTCAATTCCAATGATAAACTCTCCATTGTCAGAAGAAGAAAATTTTTTTATTCTCGTTATGCATAAGCGAGGACCACAACTACTTAAAGCAATAAGAGACTTTGATATTATAAGCAGTTACTATCATCCTGATTATTGTATAGAAGAAAATAAACAAACTGAAATCTTGCTAGAAAAAATATTGCTCGAACTTAATCTTGAAAATCTAGATTTGATTATAAAATCGAACTTAATAAAAGAACGAGCTTATGGTGAAAGAGTAGATTTAAAAGAACGAGTAAACAATATCCATGATGACCTCGACAAACTAGCGGAATCTAAGGTAATAGGAATAAAAAGGAACAAGAAGTTATACAATAGTTTTTCAAACGAAAATTTTTTAAACTTCTTGGCATATACTACCACGACAAGGAAACCCTAGTTAAAGTTGTTAGAATGACGCCGGATACGGAGTTAATTATAAAAGCATACTCGAACGCACTTCTACCAATGATGCGTAAAAAAACCCTGAATTTGATCCGATTATTGTTAACAAATCTCTAGCGATAATCAAAGATTTTGACAATGAAATTAGTGATCTCAGCCATGATAAGCGAGAAAAGTTTTTTGAGGAAGTCAATCGAAACACATTTGGTGTAGGGATTGGTTCTTATTATGACATAGGTGAAGAACATGATGTTTCACTTCCATCACTCCAACGCGCTAGACAATTGTCATTACGAAATTATTACAATGAAGTCGAGAAAATGTTCACAAAACAATACGAAAAATAATGGCTTAGAGTAAAGACTTTTACTCAAATTACCTTTTTTGGACGAGAATCACTCCAAAAATTGATGCTGATAAATTTCGTAGCCGCATATGCAATTATCAGACAATATCTTGTCCTCAGAAATTTTACTTTGAATCAAATAATCTTGGTACTTGGATTTATTGATGAAACAGAAAGAGAATACGGTAATTTGGTGAATGAAACAGATTTTTATGAACGTGAAGTAGAAAACATTTTTGATTCCTATAGTTGGTTAAAGAAAAATTAGGTATTGACAGATGAACGATATAAGAATACTTCGTCAGCTGTTTATGACAAGTATAGAGATTTTATAGCTGATCCAAACAATAATAAGTTTCGTGAATTTCTTGATTCAATTGTCGGTGCTACAGTTTTTGATATTCTATAAAACTGTAAACAAATATTGTATAATGAAAAAACAGATCATCGATTTCAATCATATTTCAGAAGAAATTCCAAAACATGATGTTGACGCTCTAATGCAATATTATAGATATTATCATAAAAACCTTTGGTGTGTAAAACAATGTTACAAGTATTACAGTAGAATACTTCGAGTAATATCATATTTACCATTGCTGATGACAAGCTCTGGTATAATTTCAAGTGGCGCATCATTAAATCCGTTTTTGTTAATAATATCAGGTGTTGGTGTTTCTCTTTCAACGGCGTGTAAAAAAATTGAGCCTAGGCTTGAGACTAAAAAAATGCTTGTAAAACAACAAGTATCACCTACAAAAAATTACTTGATCAGATAAGATCTTATTTGCGAGGTGTAAAATGTGATCTGGACGGTTTAATACGAGAGTTCCGTATTATTGACAGTATGTTAACAGATATTCTGCCAATGAGAGTTAGCAAGTACGAAAATAATTATCAAACAAAATATGATGATGATAGGGTATACAATTTTGTCTAAACTTTAGAAATAAAATAATCTGAACAAATGTTTCACTTACCTGCTCACGTACAGATCCACTTGCAAAATGAACACGGAGAAAAATTTTGCCTGCCTTTTATAGCATTATAACGCCTACGCGAAATTTCCAGAATGTTCTTTGGAATTTCCATTACGTGATTTCTAGAATTTCCATTACGTAATTTTCCAGAATGTTCTTTTGAATTTCCATTACGTAATCTTTGGAATTTCCATTACGTAATTTCCCAGAATTTCCATTGCGTAATTTCTAGAATGTTCTTTGGAATTTCCGCGCAGGTGTTTTAATTTTATCTTTTACCTGACAGAGTTCCAGGTGTTAAAGTAGTAGAAGAGAACCAGTGTTTCTAGCTCAGAGACCCCCTTACCCCGACAAAACATATTTTGTCAGAAAAAAACCTTATCATGTAAAAGTCATCATCGGAGCTGAAGAAAATGTCAACATAGAAGGGTTTTGGAGGGGGAAGGGGATCTCTGAGCTAGAAACCTGGTTTTCCTCAACTGACATAAAACTGTTCTCTGTGGCAAAGAAGGGCCGCTACTAAAGAACATAGCGCCCGGGCGCCTCGAACCCTTGAGCCAACACTTGCAATTTATGTGCATGCAAATTAGCTATTCTTACCCTTTGGAAAATTAAGTGTCAATGTGATAATTTTGATTTAGTTAAGCAGAAATATTTTTAAAAATATTTAACTATTTTGTATTTTATGTAACTATAATTATTGAACTCTGAGTGCTTTATTTAACTAGACATGTGTCAATATATTTTACTATTCTACATGCATAATTAATATATTTAACTTTTGAATGTATCAAATTCCAATTTGCTATGTCTGGGAATAGACATCTCAAGACTTCAGGTTCGACTGCCTGTGCCCAGTTTTCATTGATCTGTTTTTATGGTGAATTGAGGAGGTAGTCACTGCAGGTTTCTTAGTCGAATCAGATTGGATGTTGTTATAATCACTTCATTTACATAAGATGTGAAGCTGTTCTCTAGCAGCGTAACGTACATCCCAGTTTGACATCATAGATAATCAGATGGAATATTAACTCAAGTCTCTGCACCGATTTAATATCATACTCCACTTAACTGCTAGTTACAGTGACATCCTTGAAGGAATAAATCTACAAGAGGAAATAAATATGCTCAGTTATTAAGGATGCAACTTTCCTTATATACTGTTATTGTCACGGTTGTATCTTGGATATGACGTGATTTATTTAAATGTGTACTTTTTGTCAAACATCCTTTAAAGCATTGAATCATAATCTGATATACTTTTGAACAAAGGGGATACAACTGAATACTTCATTTTCTTTCTTAATATTTGTCTTGCTCGTTTTTCGGAATATATATA
>JAECUM010022638.1:0-21815 GCA_016617855.1 Megalonaias nervosa | reverse complement strand
AATATATATATATATATATATATATATATATATATATATATATATATATATATATATATATATATATATATATATATAAAACTGAAGTTTATTATGGTGCATATTCGGTCACTTATTTCTTACCCAAAATGTAAAATTTCACCGTGTTGTACAACCACCTCAGTAAACTTTATATTTCATATTTTATATGACTGAAAAATTGTTAAAGCTACGTTAAAAATCCAAATCACACACACATATTTCAGGGAATAAAAGATATCTCGTTTCTTTTCTCTTCGGTTGTAATTATCTATTGCCTATTAACAAGTTTTGTTTTTAAACTAACGTTTGAACAATGTGTGACCTCGGTGTAATAGTGTTTTCACTTTATTCTAATGCACATATATAAAAGTAATAGCAATTTGATTGATACATATCATTCAGATTTTCTCATTTCCTGAATCCTTCAAAAACATTTGAAATTAGAAGTTATTGTGGTTTTTTGTGTGTGTAAAATTTGCTTAGCTACAGCAGTCATCATTAACCTTACTCTTCTTGCACAATCATATCCTTGTCACATCATATATCGGTTCCTGTTCTCGTTAAATAAATCATTTTCTCTGAAACAAAACTTCTTTCACGCCGGAGTTGACTTCTCTCACTGCATTCCATCTAGTTATTTTCGTGCATATTGCTGACTTTAAATAGGTATTAATATATTGCTTTTGTTAAATGTTGACTGGAGTGCAATAAAAATCATAACACCAGCACCATGTCACCTGTTTTATCTAGTTTAAACAGGTTAACCAGTTTTCATTCACTTTAAACCATTTTTCAATTAACATTTGACCATCCGCCTTTTGTATAACCCCTCGGTCACTCCATCTAGAAAGAGTAACTCGTGAGCCACTTGACTTTTATTCTATTACATTTCCTTCACCTAGACTACTAGTCTTCAAAATTAGACTAAAACACCGGGCCACCTAGACCACTAGCCTTCAAAATTAGACTAAAACACCGAGCCACCTAAGACCCTGGTCTTCAATATATTACTCTAAAACCTACGCCAATGACCCTCAAAATTGGATGAGAAGATAATTGGGCCACCGACACCCTAAATTTGAAGAGAAATCCCAAACCAGTAGCCCTCTCATCACCGACCCACCACACACACACACACACACACACACAATGTTATGGGAGATAACTTGTGCTAGTAGTCGCCAGATTGCTGTGAGAAAAGAATTGGCTACTGATCCCCCCCAAAAATGTCACTCACTCCCAAAATGTTTAGAGACAACATGGGTCAGTGGTCACCGGATTTTTATGAGAAAAACTGGGGCCGCTAATGATTCAAATTGTATGAGCGTAATTCCTGTCCTAATTGTCGCCTAAATTTGTTAAACATCCTAGATCAATGATAATTTTTTATATCAACAGGGCAACTAATCTCAAAATAGTTCTTGTACCAACAGGGCCAACTACACCATAAACATAGGATAAAAAGCCAGTTCCTATGCTCCAGTTTTGCTAACTTTAAATTTACTAAGAATACAACAAATATGAAATATTTTATATAAATGAATCATGTACTTCAGATTTATGAAAGGTAACGCACCTTTTCCTGCAACCCAGTTTGATATATTTGCTGAGGGACACTGCTTATAAAAAGTAAGTTTCGAATAATATATATATATATATATATATATATATATATATATATATATATATATATATATATATATATATATAAGTCATTCGAATTTTGTCCCCACCCGCTCTTTAGTAATACAAGGTTTTACATTCGAGAAAAATGTATTTAAATTCTAAACTATATAATTTATTTCAAATTTATTTTATTTTTTTTTAATAAAGATCAACTACTTCTATATCTGATTTTTAAAGTGTCGTAAACGGATCTAGTGGTAAAATAACTTTATCAGGATCTGGAACTAGAGTAAGTTTAACAGGATATTTTTATGAGGATCAACAGAAGGAGTACCCGAATCATCAGGATACGGATCAGGTTCAGGGTCTCTAGAAAGGTCTTCCATCACGTAACTATAACCACTTTTACGCCTTTTTACACCATTTAAATTAATCAAAAACAACTTGAAAAAGAATTAGACCTTATATAATCTTAGCAAGATACTGACATGAGTCTTATACATAGAAACTGAACAGCAGAAGCCTACAAGCAGGAATTTAATAAACTGATATAGCAAATGGAACACAGAATAAGTGGTAACCGGTTGCTGATAAGAAGTTGAATAAAAGGTTTAAGAAAGCATATAAAACGTTTGTAAATGCTAGACAGCCTCTAAAAACCATTTTCCGATGTAATGTCACTAAATAAATTAAAGGTAGTGAAAGTGAAACCGATGAAAACTGTTCCGAAACTAACAGAGAAGGTAAGAGCAAAAAGATCACAGATTTTCATGATGAGGATATTTAGTTATAAAATATAATCCTCAACCATCATGGATATTAAATAAGTATTATGAGTCACTTTCAACTGTCAATCTAACACCACAAGGGATAGTACTAGAGAAAATAATGCAAATAATTAAATGATATATAAATTACATCACGACTATGGAACTAATTGTAAGCCTATCAAACGCATTGAAATTAAGTTAAATAAAATATTTTTAGATGTATGAACAAAGTATACAGCAGCATCGACATGTTTAAACTTTATTTAGGTGGTGTGACAAGTGTTTCCAGTGGATTGTTATTGTTATTGTTTTGGTTTAGCGCCATTTTTCAGCACATGATAGGCTACACATGCGGACAGTATATTCGAAGAAGACGGCAAATACCTGGGAAAAACCATCAACGTACGGGAAGCTACTAGCAAGTTCTCTCAAACACACACGCTGGCCGAGCTTGAGACTCGAACGAACGCGGACACAGGTGAGATGTCGGTGATTGGTAAATGCGAGCGCCTTAGACCACTCGCCCACTCATAGCCCCATTTCCAGGTGAATTCCCTACTTTATGACCATATATACACTTACTGGGCATGAAAAGACCAATGTATACCACCTACACATGATTTTAACGCCAGTCTACACCCAGTTGTAAGGCCCTAGTCCCTGGGTCATAGCTTGGAAACTATTGAGATTCGCATCTCATAAATATATAGCGGGCAGGAAAAGAAAAGTTGTACAATTTTACAGATTCAACTGACATTGGCCCAGAGTCTATCTTTACCAACATAATAACCACTACCACCACCACTATGTAATACTTACTTGGTAGGAAAGACAAATACACATACCAAAATGACATTTATCTCTGCAGAGGTCCTCACCCTCAGGAACCTACTCAAAAGGCTAAAACTTAAGAATGTAGGTGTGTTTGTGCGGGGTAGCGTATTTTAAAAGCATGGAAATCTCAATCTAGTATAATCATATTTTGTAACATAGCAATGGAAGAAATACAGATCTGCCATGCAGTAGTCTAAACCTTTTATATAACAAAATATCCTAAAAAATGAATGAAATAGTTTCAGAAAACCATCTTCTCTCCCTAACATTTTTTCCCAGCGGTTTTGGTTTTAAAAGAGTTACCTATGACTTCCGTTTACTGCCCCCACCTGCCATTTTTGGTCTCGAATTTTCCTCCAGGGAAGTTTTTCTCAATTTCAAGTAATTTGCTTTAGAGTCTTACAGCACACCAACACATACAGGTTATTTACTGCTAAGGCAATTGAAGTAAAATGCCATGTCTTGCTCACGGCCACACCACAGTAGCCGACCCGGGCTGATTCAACAGTAGGATTCCAATCTGCACCTTTATATATTCAGGGTAGCTCAGTCAGTAGAGTACCCGACTCATAATCCAAGTGTCACATATTCAATACCTAATGAGGCCAGTTCAGGTCAGCTTTTCTGTATGTTCAGTCAAGGCAAAATACTTTCACTGCCTTAGCGCAATATATGCCTCATGCATTCAAATTTATACACATCAAAAAGCCTTAAAAAATAAAACTCTCACTCTTTTCTAAATACATTTTACATATATTTTATAGAGAAAATTAAAGTGTCCAGGAGGCACTGTTTACGTAAACTATTCATATTCAAACAAGAATTTTGGAGACAATTAATTTGATTTTTGAAACCAACAGATCTAAAAATTGCCATCACTTTATTAATACTTGTTTTGGTATTGCTAGTTAAAACAAAGTTCTTATTAACATAAGTATCACAGTCATACATAATGGATTTAGTAGGTTGTGGTGGGCGCCTCCAACCCCACTCTTCACAACCAGTACCTCCCGTTATGGCCCATATCCCTATGTTCCCAACAAGCATGTTCTACTGTAGGTCTAATTAAACCTTGGAAAGCAAATTATTTCATATTTTGTTTTTAACCTAAGTTAGGTCTTAATGGCCTTAAGAACGATTTGCTTTAATGTATATTTCTTGAAGGAGAACGTTCCATTTCAAATCACTAGCACAGGTGACACCTAAGCATTTTATTTAGTTGAGATTTTCTAAAATTCCTTCCAAAGGATATGTGATACTAATTTTATGAGATTGAGTTATTCTTATAATTTACATGTACGTTTTACATTTGCATTATATTGTATTTTGGGGTTAAAATACCTCATTTTTGTGTACGTTAAAAATCATACTTCAGTAATGAAAAAAGAATGAAAAAAAAAAAAACAATTCAGCAATACATGTAGCTTTTAATTCAAAATGAAAATAAAAGTTACAATTGAAACTGATTGAAAAGTGTCGTAATTCTATCTTTCTCCAAAATTCCTGGCTCAAAGTAGAAATAGGAACTTGCAAGTTGATATTTCTTCATTCTCGAACAGTATAAAAGAACTCGAGTCACGCTACCTTAAAAGGAAGCCAGACAAAAAGAAAGGTTATATAAAATGTTAATGAAATCAAATTAGGTGCTCTAGTGGACATATAGGATTTTGAATATGTATAATTTTCATTTAGGACCAAGTTGACGTCATCAAAAGTATCTTGGTGAAAATCCCGTGACAATATGATCATCCAATAAGCTATAGCCAGTAGAACTAAAATTTAAAAAAAAAAAAATTAAAAACTAGGGTTGCTGGAAAGACTGCAAGTGGCATTTAAGCAGATTCATTATAATGTTCAGAGTAAATTTGATGCAGGAAAAAGTTCCAGACCAAGTTCCCTGCAGGACAAGTAGCCAACTTAGACTTTATTTGGCAATCCTGATGGGACAAAACATTTAAAAAATCCCACGATCACGTGCCTTATTAAGCTTTTTTTCGCAATGCACCTTTGAAGATCTTGTTCAACAGCATTTATGACTGACGCGTGGACAGATGCACCAGGGCATTCCAAGCATCAGGAAACACCTCAGGGGCTTCAACACCTCCTGTTTATCTTCTCACTGCTCTGGCTTAAGAAACGATTCGAGATCGTAGCGTGTTGCCTGTGGATGCGAATTATCCCTTTTATATATTAAGCAGCCAAAATATTCACAAGTTTTTTCGCTTGGGCCAATGAGATAACTCACCACTAAAGAGTGAAAGTGTTTATCTAGAAACTTTGCGATGGTGAAATATCTGACTTTCGCCCTCACCTCCAATTTATAGAAGCTAAGACGAATGTTGCGTATCCACAAAACGAACTCAAAGCCCCCGCGAATAAGCAAAACAAGCTGCGAGATCTTGAAAGCAGATGGAAATCTGACCATCTTGCTTTAAAATATATGGTTGTAGTAGAAACACCACCACCAACACCACAACCACCACCACCACTGGAATAGCATACATTTGCATCCGTATTTTTCCGTTGTCGATAGTTCTGATTTCTTTCAGGTAACTAGTATTATGTCAACGTGTGAGTGTGTCTGTGTGTGTGTATGTGTGTGTGGCGAGCAGCTGAGATGTTACCGGTGACCATCTTAAATATCTCGATGACATATCCCAAGATTGCTGCATCTTATATAGCAACTGGGGTCCTCCACGTTTATAATCCTATTGCCACCCAGCGAAGGAGACTCACCCAGTGCCTCGGCGAAAGACTCATAAGTTGTAACTGGCAGCCCCGTTGAACCTCAAAAAATATAGCGTAACCTTTTCCTCTATTTTTAGAACAAATGAGCAATTTAATAGGTTTACATGATCAACGGAGAAGATAGTAGGACATGGTGCAAGTTTCTGCATAATTTCTCTTTTCCACTGAAACCATTTCCAAGACAGTGCTGGGGTAACCATCGACCGGTTTTCCATCGGTGTTGGTCTATTCGAGATGTACGTAGAGACGTGTTGTGTTTAAAAACGCAGGCAGGTTTGGAGCTACATCAGTAGCCTGGCCATTCCAGACCGTTCTGGTATGCCCAAACAGAGAAGAAAGGCCTGCCGTAATACTTAATAACAAAGAGGTCGTTTTCTTAAAGATTACTCTACCCAGCAACGGGTCGTACGTAATGACTAGATTCTGAACATTATCCTTTAATATTATTCAGATAGGGAGGTCCCATTGTAGTTCCCACTGAGAATATAATTAGTGACTCCTAGTGCACATGTTGCGGTATCAGTCATCCGAAGGTCTTATTGCCGAGATAGCCCACATATTGTGATCTCCCGCCAGTAAACTTTGATGAACGTTCCGGTGGGTATCACCATCTGAAAGATACCACTCCAGGCAGAGGACTGGTTAGTATAACATTCATCGTTAAGAATCGTATTGAAGCAGGCTGCGATGTCAGTGCCTACGATCATTTGCTATCAAGTAACTTGCCCTCCATGGCTCGAAGCAACTACCCCTTCCACGTCTTCTACGAAACGAAAACGAGACACGTCTCCATGATGCTTCCTCTGCCTAACCAAATGAACTGGAAGACCATTGATGCAGATATCAGTAGGTAGGTGTATGGCTTCCTACGTAAGGATTTTAACCTCAACATCCACACGGACTTGTGCAAAAATTAATTCACTACGACGGGTTAGAATTGAAGTATCTCTTCTCTACTCGCCAGCCCATAAAAGTCCCATCAGGCCACAGCTTTGAGAGACGCCAAGATTCAATACTTTGAGATGAATCTGAACCACTATTCGCAACGATGCTGGAAGGATATAACGCATGGGCCGTAGCACGATGAAGCTGTGCCAGAGTCGATCTGAAAGTATCAGAAGGTACTGGTATATGTCAAAGGCATCATCGACTATGAAATACGGACAATGGTCTACATGGTGCATTAAATCATGGACCTTGAAGTAGGTATCTACGAGCGATACAATAATCAATTTATGATAGCGAGCGAGGGCCTGACAATTGGGACTAACTCGGTTAAGTCTTCAGCGCCACCACCCTCAATTTCCTCCCCGTTGCTGAGGCAAGCTAGGTCGTATATCTTAGCCTCCAACGCTATATTGTGCTTGACCTTGAGACCTTTTGTCATGAAGTTTTTGAAGTCCTTCCGAAGTATACCTAGGGAATTGGAGCAGCACCATCGGAGTGGAATGGTAGCCACTAATTATCCGGAGCTCTTTGTGCCGTTGTTAGCACTCTTTCTTGAACATCTCATAGGAAATGTCAAGATAATTATTCTTCATCTATACTGTAGAGTAAATGTGCCATCACTCGAGATTAACAGACCCTCTGCGAAGATATCATACCCATCTTAAAAAAAGCTATCTACCTTAGTTTTACGATGAGTTTGTATATGATTTATGTCGTATCAGGATTAGTCTCTCTTTGCTTGGCTTAACGCTTTTCTATTTGTTGCTGTTGCTTAACGGTGGGATAGAAGTATTCCCATATGTAGTCGAAATGATCCCCTATGAACGTTTGCGCGGGAACGTTGTCATCAAAGTCGTAGTAAAGGAAGTTGGGATTGAACTCCTTGAGTTCTGTATCATTGGCTGTGGTCGTAGAGGGCATACCTAACCAGGTCTTCGCTCAAGAGCAGGTAAGCTACAAGCAGCTGGAGGAGAGCATTCGAGTAATGTCGCGTGAATTATCAAAGATACGTACCTGTCCTCGACAGACGTAGGTTCCATCTACCATATTAGATTCTTCTTAATCCTTGGCATGAGTTTTACGGAAGAACGCAGGCTTCACTGGTTTGGCTGGCTCATAGAAAATGTCAGCGAAGGGATAACGCTGCAAATAGAACGAAAGCTCATGTGGCCAGGGGTTTAAACAAGGATGTCTTTCTGCTCATGGACGCACAGCTGAACCTCCAAAAAGGTAAAATCTTCGCTGACCTACAATTCCACTAAGCAATCATGGTGCACCATCGCGGATGCGGGAAAAGCATTGTCGTCTGCGATCTGTTCGAAACGGTGTTTAATGCAATAATTTAGACCATCATCGTCTCCTGCCCCACTATCCGGCTAAACAAGGCCAACGTTCAGTCGTGGGATTGGGGGGAAAATACCCTGGTCTATATCTGATCAACCCAAGGAAAAACCTAGACCATCTGTTGTTGAATCTCTTAGCTTGGTTTGAGGAAACAAAAACGCTATTTATTCTCAACGAATGCACCTTTCTCGGTGGTGTCCGATACAAGGAGACGGCCCTGGCTAAGTTGGTATATACTAGCCGGTACGCAGGCATAATCATGGGTCATCACTTAAAGGTATAATGCCTTGATGAATGATTTCCGAGAGCAGACTTTGTGGATAGCCTTCTTTTACTTTAAGGACCGAGATTCATTTAGGGATGCACTGAAAAAAAAATAATGTGATCGAGGCATACGATCGACATGAACCCGACCATAATCAACACTTATAACCGCAAGATAGCAATGTGTTGTTTCACGTGTTATTTATATCGTGTCTTGTGCGGCTGGTAAAATGCTTAGTGCTGAAATCCATAAGTGCCAAGAATTTGCCAAACCGGCTAAGTCAGATTATTCTACGATATATCTTTTCATCGATGTAGTCCTGGTGGGCAACCTACTGCTGCTGATCCTCCTCCTATCATGTCATCCTATTAGACTTGTCAGAATCGAGTAGCCCATAGACAACGAGGAGAACTTACATAAAATGGACGCTCTAACGCAATATGACCATGGAATATATACGACCGAGCTGGTAGGTGGTTAGCCACTCTGTCGGAATAGTCATCCACTCGGGGGTTAGAGGCTAGTATCTGTGAGTGTAGTGTATTTCATCAAGATATTCCAAATCGATCTCGAGAAAGTAACCTCTGGATTCGTCTGCGGCTATGTTCCTTAAATGGACTTCTTTGGGTTATGCACGCTCGTGGGAAGGGCTGGCATCATTGCTCAGCCACAAAGCATCGAGATAGACAATCCAAGTAGTAGGTGTGGAGGGGTCATAGTCCAGGCACTTGGGGTTGTCGGCCTTAGCGCATCGCTTACTGGCCATTGATGCTCCTCCTCGGGTGCTTCTTTCAGCTCATTCCTGAGATGTCATAATAGTAAGGAGGCTCTATTCTATACATTTTCACTGAGGAAACACGGAAGGCTTCGAAGATATCCTCAAAAAGAACCACTTCCGTTTTAATGCAAAGTCGTGATAGTCCCCGAAGGTCTTACAACCAAAGGTATCCCATACGCGCTGGGCGTGGTAATAATCCTTCCAGGCTATACCCGTACGGCTGAGGCTACTTTTGAAGGCCTTGATGAGGGGAAGCGGTGTCTCATCAAACTGGTCCACCAGTGCATATATTTCTATGGATAAGACACCTTGGCGGTGAGAAGGGCGACATCGTTTTCTGTTATATCAGCGGGAGACGCAGAAGTATTTCTGGCGGAGATCGTTAGCTAGCTTGGGAAGGTTAAAGAGTAGGAACATCTGCATCGAACGCCAGATCATACATGTAAGATTAAACGGTCGTGTATTAAACCATCAGGAAAAGATCTTCGATCCATACATAGTACTGTTTTTCGTCGTCAGACAGCAGATTGAGAGTCTTTTCCAGGGCTTTATCGGAGATGTATATAGAGTAAAGCGCGTGGCCCCATCCAAAGTAGTTGATCACTATGATTATCAAACTTGGTGGTGTCTGATACCTTCATCGGGAACTTAAGCTTATCAAAGCGTGTCGTTCACTAACATTAACAGTGCATGCTGGTACGCTCAGGATGGTCACCGGGATGTAATAGCGTGGATAAAGTTGCCCAATTCAAAGCATCGAGTGCATTGGTTTTCCACATTGATGACATCCCTATGGATTTATCTCCTAGCAATTAGCTAGGACACGTTGTGGGTCAGCTGGGTCTGCCTGCCTTGTTCAGGATGCCAGTACTTCCTCCAGAAGATGCCAGTACTTCCTCCAGAACATCATCATATTCAATTTAGGTGATATGCCCTTCCCTTAGAATGGCGTTCATTCGCTCTGTGTCTGGCATGTACACTACCAGTCTCTAAATGGACAATTTGTGCTGGTTGAAGTTGTTATATATAATTGGTGTGTTGTTGATAAGCGATCACCTAATGCTCTGTTACTGTGACCGCCACTCCCGCCTCCAATTCACACGACAAGAGCTCACATAGCCTAGACATAAACTTTGATGCTCCTTGACTTAGCATGATGTGGAATCAGATGGGGCCAAGCAACGTGCCTTCTCTAGTGCTCGCCAGCACCTCCTCTACACCTCTTCCTTCGAGATAATTTGGTGTGAGCAAAAACGTTGTTGCTCCGTGACATAGTACCAAATAATGCAAGGTTGGGCCAAATTCCACTAATACTACTACTGCCTAAATTAAGTATAGTTAACGTATATGTAAAATTAAGATTACTTGTCAATAGTCTTCAAAATTCTCAGATCTGAGAAATCTGTACATTTGGAATTAAAGATAATTTGCCTACTTTTCAATGCGTAAATTATTTCATATGGTAACAAGGGCACGTCCATTCATTTTCATAAGGATTTGACTTAGAGATGGATTAGTTTCTTTTGCATAAAATAACCAGCCTTTTCCGTTTATTTTTAACAAATAATGTTACTTGAAAAGGGTGGCATGGGTGCTGTTGCTGTTAAGATGACACACAACCATGTCCTTGGGCCTGCCACAGGATCAACAATGCCACAATTGACTATTTTTCAAGTGCAATAAAATCTTTTAATTACATGCGCTATTTTTGCATGTTTTGATTGAACCATGTATTGATTATTCATCCTATGTAGTTTTGTTGTTGTAATCACCGCCTTAAAACTCCCTAGCTTTTAACGTAGATCATTTGTATGGGTTCTATGAAGTGACATAAACAAGTTAATGTACTTGTATGTGTGTCTCTATGTGTATCCGTGTTCCTATCATGCATACCACTACATTTATGCTGAGATGTATTAGACTACTGAAAACTTCGACCATCGAGTCCACCAACCAAACATAAAAACATAACATGATCAATTGTTGTTTTAGTTACTCATTTTGCTACGGGATTGGTCTTATCAAATTTAAAAATCTTCAATGTCATATCTGAACTATAATTATCAAAGCGAGATATATTGGACAATATAATAATATTACAGTTCCAAATATGTCTTAAAGCAGGAGGGATGTGAATGGATTATTATATGACTATCATGATGGGAAACTAACGGTGAACCATAGTACCTCTGTTGGTAGAGCTTCAGGTTAGTAATACAAATCCAGGCAAGCCTGGGTTGCTTGCCTCAGGGCATATTTGGAAAAGGTTCTTAGTTCCCATTTATATGCCATGATATATGCTACGCTGTGTTAAAAGTACCACTCAAACAAGCAAGCAACCATAATGAGCAGCAATCATTCTTCTTCCTCGAGAGTGAGTTTCACTTATGGCCTTTATACTCTGTTACGTATCGGCTCGTTCAAAGTAACACAAAGAAAGAGTGAAGACAACAAGCTTTGTAAATTTTAACAAAAATAATTTATTTCCCTAGAAAACACGGAGAAAAGGTAAATATGTGAAACAAGACTTACGATTTACGAAGAAGATCCAAAAATTTGTTCTAAATTTGTGAAAACACATAAGTCCTGTAAATAAACAATTCTAATTTGATATAGTCTGAATCTCAGTTCCGTTCCAAGATGGCGGATGATGACGTCAGACGAAGGCTAACACAAAATGTCCAGAATTTTCACTGTGAATCACAAATTGTATTGTTCTGCTCCAATTTAGAAATAATTTCAACAAATGTCTTTGTCCAAAGCCAGTAGGGTTGTTCTCCAGGGAAAATAATTATTTAGAAAGTAGATGAAATACAGCTACCACAACTAACAATACACATGTTGTTCCTCATACGTACGAATGAACAACTCTTTCCAGCACAGAAATACCTTTTCTTTAAGGTATTAGAAACTCTACAAGATGTTATGATGTGACTCTCAACTATGACTGACTACGACCGAATATTTCTTACAGGTAACTGAGCATTTAAAACAAGCTAATACGTCATTTCATGTACACATGCACGAAGGACACGTGTGATTTCGAAATCACACCTGGGCATTACAAAAGCGCAAACAAGTATAATTAGTAATGACGTAGTCACAGCCAATCATTTAAACAGCTTTTCCTGACTGTTTACTTGCAACGACAAACTATCATATAAAAATCGTGCTTACACGAGTCACATTTACGTTTTAAATAAATACGATGTTTCTAACAAACTATTAGACCCATGCAAACATAATCATCATCATAATAATAATTATATTTAATGATATAAAAATAAAATAAAAATGAAACAAAGAATTAAAAGAATTTAAATTTTAACACATATCTAATTTAACTACAGGGTCGTAACAACCCAAATTAATTTGCCTCTTCCTTACCCTAAATGTAAGACATTGGCAATGTTTGGTCCTGGTCTGTAGTGTATAACAAATGTTTTTGTGTGGAAACAATTTTTATTCGTTTCGTCAATGATCTTCACCTTTCGCCATTTGACCCCGACATCGATGGGATTCTTCATTTCCCCACATGCAATCAGTTTACAATGTGTTGCAAAGGCAAGTGGCAGAGAACTAGGGTTATTTTTGCAGAAACGAAATAGGGAACAAATAGAGATACTTTATAACATGATACGATCCATTTTATGACGGGCGAATAACACAAATATGAGTGTATGTAAAGTACCTTAGCTCCTTATTTCCCATTATAGCCATCAGATGTTGATGACTGTTTGTTAGAAACGTTGTTCACTACAAGCTTAAGTAACTAGAACGATTCTATTGTTTGTCGTGTTAAGACAGGTTGTTTTAAGTGAATCATTTTACTCCATCATCAAACAGTTTCAGGAAGTGTGCTACATGATATTCTCCTGTAAAGGAAATCCTGTATCCGAGATCACTCTACCCAACATGTTTACGTTCATAGCTTATTACACTATATGGGTCTGCGCTTCCAGAATTATAAATGATTCTTCTTTTAACATTCCTTAAGAACTTAACAGCCCTGAATAAAAGTTAGAGAAATATTTAAAAAGAACTCGAATATTTATATTCTGTTCTTCTTACTCCATGTGAATAGTTCATCCTTCACTGAAATTCAGTTTACCTCTTACAGTAATAATCTATGCCCATATCTCTGACTGACAATTAATCTCTTAATCTTAATAGTTAAAGACATACACGTACCAGTATATAAGTCTGACAACACTATTTTCCGATATTTTATTAAAAATATGTGGATCGGAATTTCCTAAGGTCACATGAACATAAACATGAACATTTACCATTACGAGCCCGATTATCATATCAATATCTAAATAGATAAAATTTTGAGGCAAAAAGAATTTTAACCCGTTAAAATGTTTCCCAGTTAATTAAGTTTTGTACTTCTAACTGTGTATTTCTCTGAAGATTTAAGCTTTCACTTTTGTTAGTATTTACATAAGGTGGAAACTTCCCCACTGTTTATTACATGCAAACATTTTCTATGCTTATAACTGCACTGCATAGAAGTAATGCACATGCTATGCATCGTTGCAGTCCTGGGCTCAATTCCAAGCTCCAGCATGTATTGATGTACATAATCCGTAATACAAGGTAGGTGATTTCTAGCAGGAGAGGAGGTGAACAGACTACTTGTCTGAATTGTCATTTGTCTAAAAAATAAGGGTTCCTACGAAGGCTGAAAATAATGTCGATAACGCTAAACCAAAACCTCTAACTGACCATGAGATTTCTCTAATTGGGTTAGCTCATTTTGTTATTTTATCACTGACTCTTTGTTTTTATTTTATGGTGTGTTTCGTTTACTCGCCGGGTCATTCAATTTTGGTCGTTCACCTCCTCTGCTGCTGTAATTAACCAAAGATTTTATCCAGACCTATACGATACCTAGATCTTGGGTCATGTAAATTTATTGTTATAAATCCGAACGGAATAGCTTGTGCTCTTGAAAAGAAGTTTTTAAACTTAATCATGTCCATATCCCCTGAACACCAAGTATAATAAATATTTTGTAAAGTATAATTATCTACTCCATTAAACACAACTAAAATATTGCAGTTGTCTCTAATTACTTTAGGTATTTGTGTATAACGTTGTGTAACATAAATCACGTCAGTATTTTTGTGTCTGCCTCTGGAAAATATCCCAGCTGGATTTGATTGTTTGTCCAGCATCACATCATCATATACTACGAGGTTATTAATAAATCCATCCAGGTCATTTACAGATGGCGCTTCATCAATATCGGTGATAAAATCAATAATATCGTTTCCGTCTTCGTCTAATAATTTTGCATTTTTATTAAAATCTTTAAGTACTTCATAACATCGTTGATCATCTACAGATGGTGCTAATAAATATAATTTATTCCACTTGAGCCATTGCATTATCAGAATAAGTAATAATTGTGTCTTACCAGATCCAGATGGGCCTATTATTATCATTCTAATAGAATTTGGTAGTGCTGGATGGTGTCTTACTGGTTCTTGTTTTCGTGTTGCTGAGAAGTCAATTATATCCATATAATAAATAATATGAGTCTATATTGTGTTCGATGTAAGGCAACAACCCCCACCGTTGGATTAACAACAATAATAACAAAAAATAAAAAGCGTGCACTGACAGGTAAGTGTGAAAAGTGTAGCACAAAAAAATATAAATATATTTCGTCTAGCACAAAGACAGGAGGTGATATTGCTGCTTCGTTGGGAAAATTACCAGGGGTTCCGTGGGCGAAATATCCCGGGGAAAAACACTTACCAGGATACAATTATTGTGGTCCTGGAACTCGACGTGATATTCGACTTGATGATCAAGATCAACCAAGACCAGGAGAACATCCAATAAATAAGATTGATCAAGCGTGTCATGTTCATGATGTTGCGTATAAAAGCAAGGATTTACAACAACGACATCTCGCAGATGTGAAATTGATTCATGCGTCAAATTCTATACCTGATAAATCTCTCAGAGAAAAACTCGCTAGTTTCCTAATAAAACCTGCTATGAAAGGTAAAATAATGCTAGGGGCTGGATAATTAATTATATAACTATTATGATGGAATCTGTTTATTATAGCCCAAGACGATATTGGAGAGGCAGAGCAGCGATTAGTAAACTTGCTGAAGCAGCAAAAGTCTCACGTTCTGTTGCTGCAAATTGGTTAGCACGACAGGCAATATGGCAAATTTATCTACCACCACCTAAAAATATTCAGTACGCACATTTTGATGTCAGCACCCCTAATGAAGTTCATCAAGCAGATATTTTATTTTTACCACATGACACCATTAAAATTGGTAGACGTCAATCACGTACGTACAAATACGCATTGACTGTCGTTGACGTTGCAAGTAGATATAAAGAAGCAGAATAACTATCAACAAAAACAGCATCTGAAGTTGCATCTGCTTTTGAACGAACTTATCAACGAGGACCCTTGCGATGGCCACAACTATTACAGATTGATCCTGGCAAAGAATTTCTTGGTGCAGCATCATCGTTGATGAAAAAACATAACGTTAAAATCAGACGAGGACACACTGAAATTCATCGTGATCAGGCAATCGTTGAACGATTTAATCGAACACTTGCTGAGCGGTTATTTGGATATCAATATGCAAAGGAAATATCCACTGACTTTAAGTCCGGGGAGAGATCTCGTGAATGGGTTGCAAGGTTACCAAGTGTGATAGCTGCGTTGAATAATGAAATTACTCGTGTATCTTCTATGAAGCCTGCTAATGCAATTACAAAGAAACATGTACCAATACAACGACGTGAATCTTCCTCTCAACCAGTATTAGGTAATGTAACTGTAAGATATTTATATGAACCTGGTGAACTTGAAGGTGGTAAAAAAAGAGCAACTGATCCTATCTGGAGTGTGACTACACATACAATTTCCAGCGTGGTAAGATCCACAGGTAGACCTGCAATCTACAGATTAGATTCGACGGCTCCTCAACGTGGATTTGTACGTGAACAATTACAAATAATTCCTAAAGACACACAATTACCACCACCTTCACTTATGTAAACTTGCACCCCTACGTCGATTACATTCAAGACACGTTAGCATCACATTTTCGCGTGTGTGACCAAGACTACTATTAATTCTATCAATGGTAAATTGTCTTGGATTATTACTCAAATATTGCCACAACATTATTGTGTTACAGCTTGCACAATGATTATTCTGTCGTTGTTTTAGTGTTATAATAAATTCAGCATCAAGATCAAAGTCACGCTTATTTTTTTTTGTCACATTGCTTATAACTCGCTAATTTTTTCTTTATGACGACAAAGTCGTTAGTGATTTCTTCGGTTATTACGTAATCTATGATAACCCTGTGCAGTTGAGATATTCTTCTGACTCGAGACACTGCGAGATAAACTAAATTTGACCATTCGATCCGATCATCGACAATCCAGATATTTGTATCAGAAATAGTTAATCCTTGTGACGAGTGAATCGTTATAGCGTATCCTAACGTCCACGGAGATTTATCCATGCTCAACGCGCTCTCAACAACATCAACAGCAACCAAAACAATATCATTTAACACAAGGTTTTGTATCCCACCACCAGGAATTTCAACTTCAATATTCTGTCGTCGAGTATCTGCTGGGCGATAACATAATGGTACAGGTAGATTTGAAAACTTTTCTTTATGTAACGTAAATAATTTCTCTTGCAATTCATCACGAACTATCTTTCTACTTGCGACTATCAAATCAGCAGGTCTCCATAAATTCAAAAAATCATTCATAGTAGTTTCTGGAATTACTTTACGCATTATCTCACACTGTATTTTATCTGGCTGTAGTCTGATTAACCTTTTAAGTTCTTTCAGTGGTTCATCAATAGCTCTATGGTCATTAGTTATTTCTTCATAATAATCTACATTATTTTTCAGCCATTCATGTGGAGACTGTCCAATAAAGGGTGGTGGTTGATCATGATCGCCACACATTATTACAACAGTATTCTTTGTCAATAACCAATCAAGAAATATTTTTAATATTTCTAACGATACAGTGTCTATCTCGTCCCAGATAATGTATATATAAGGTATATATTTCTCACCCATTCGCTCAGGAGTCCATGTGTCTCCCCACCATCTGAAGAAACTATGATAAGTTTGAGATTTGATTCCTCGTTCTTTTATTTCTCTGGCGAGTTTATGTGTAGGTGTCAAAACAATTATATCTGAATGGTTGTTCAGGAATAATTTAATCGCACGAGTTGTTTTACCTGAACCACCACATCCATTAAGATAAACAGTCTTATGTCTAGCCACAGGATCATATACAGATTGTGCAGATGACAATTCTAATATTTGATTATTTTTGTAATATATTTCCTTAATTTCAACGTCGGCAGATTCAGAATAACTAAGTATGTTTTCTCGTTTTATTCTCCATTCGCCCCATGATGCATAATTGTCAATATGCAATTGTTTTAACAAATCCGCATATTTTTTATTTATATAAAATGAATCTGTCGCGACTCTTACTGCAATCAGAGGAAATCTATTTATCATTGATAATAGATTTATCGAAACGTAAGCTAGCATTGAAGATCTTAAATGAGTAAACTGCGGTGAGTCGCCATTAATATAACTCACAATTGTACCTAATTTATTTCCGTCTGATAAATAAGCATTACTTGGACTTATAAATATGTTTTATTCCGTTGTATCAGCAATTACAAAATCGAGTTCAGCACCGTCTATAATTAATCTTGTACAGTGTCGTTTATAATCGCATGAACTACCTTGTGTAAATTTACCGATTATTTTTCTACCAAGATCTTTTGCAAGTTTCTCATCGCTTTCTTTCCTGCATTTATGTATATTATTAGTAATTTTAACAATATCATCTTCGTTAAGATCAGGAAATTCTCTCCTGACATCTTTTTCTATATCGAACTTATCCGGTTCTGGTAACCAAACTTGTTTCTGTGGACGATACGATATAATTGCTTCATTTACTTTCAATGATATTAAAATTCCAGCATCAAGCATATATCGTAATAGTACTATTGGAACCCAACATTTTTCTGAAAAATGTCTTCCAAACCAAGCATAAGTAATCGGATGGAGATTTTCCGTAAACTCGAATGAGTCTATACGGGCGAATCCGGTTAAGTCAAAATTTGGTAAGGGTCCGTTTATCGCAACTCTGGTCATCTCGTGTGATGGATGTCCAAATCTCTTAAAGTATTCAGAACACTCTCCGTATCCAAGAAAACTTCCAGGATAACATGCTACCATATCAACTGAGATAACGTCGCTATAATCGTATTTAGTATTCCATAATCCACCGTGACCATATTCAATACAACTTTTCTGGACATCTTCAAGAAATTCCAATCGTGTCGGTTTCCATGAATTTTTCTCCTGAGCAAAGTGAGCAGCAACTGATGGAACGGTAAAACAATTATTCAGTAATTGTCCAACCTTGACATCGTCAGAAGTATATTTTAATGCAAGATTTTTCATTTTTACATGAAGAGGTTCTGTACGATAAATATCACCATTAGGCCGTACAAACTGATCATGACAATCATATTCTGAACTTTGAAATAACCAAACAGACACAGGGTCACTTTTACTGATATTCCTGATAAAATCAAATATATGACCATTATAAAATTTTATTGTTACTGCCAAAGTCCATGCGTGTGCGTTATGATCAATAATATCTATCGAAGCTCCTCTTGATTCATATTTCGATTTATACAAAATCTCTCCAGTTAACGTCTTCACCGTTATTGGAAATTTTAATATCTTTCCCAGCTCAGCAACATCTTTAATAGACGCTCCAGTATCTTTAACTGCTTCTGCCCATGTATTTATTTTTTAACGTCGTAAATCTGTTAAGCCATTACCACGTATTGCGTTTCTGAAGTGTTCTGTAACTCGTTCAGCTACACAATTTATTCTTGACTCTGACAGTCTCATCGGCTTGATATCCGCAACGTTAGGCGTATTATTCAGCGGATATATTGCATAGACAACCGCAGTCACAGGGTACACTCGTTCACAATACGGTTTGTCAATACCAGTCAGTATTCCGGATTTGGATTTATTATTCAAGAGAACAATATTATTTCCCGACTGCATGCGTACAGGATCATATTTGTCACGGATAATCCAAGTGTCATCGTCTGTCCTTACAATAAATTTTATTAAAATAAAATATCTTTGAATAACAAGATGGTTAATAATCTCTTTTCCTCGTCTGTCATTCATTATAGTATCGACAATATTTCCGATCCTGAATGTTGACCACACATGAGCCGCACCATCATCACGAAATTCCTTCTTGGCTTCACGGATACGTTTGGTTACATCCTCATTTGTTAAAGCCAGATCTTGCATCGAAGAACTAAATTTATATTTTGATAGTCTGTCAAGATCAAATCTAGCTCCCGCTGAGACGGCGGAAGGTTCAATTGCGGATAATTCCTCCATTATTATAATTAAGACAAATATATATTTAAATTGAATTTTAATATATATATAATGATTCAAACAAAGAATCGATGTAATTGGCTTATGATCGGATATACTTCTCCTTGTAACAAAGCATGCGTAAATGAATTCTGTGGCTACCATATGCAAAGCGTTAGACATGGAAGCCTAGGACCAAAACCGTGTGTGCAGTGTGGTGTTGGAGTCAGAGGAAAAACTCAGTTGTGTGTTAAATGCGGTGGTAAAAAATGCAGAGAACTAAAACGATATTGTGATAAAAGAAATAATACCCTGACATTGTCAGGTAAATCTCCTATAAAAACCGCAGAAGATTATCTCGCTAGATTTTCAAAATAATGATTTAAACAAATAATATTATTATATAAATGGAGCAAAAAGAATTTGTAACGCATCCTATAATTAAAAATTATGAAGCATCTCTTGATGGTGTAATTAGAAATTGCAGATTTAAAAAAATACAGTCGGTAACGTCATTAATACTGGTTATCTTAAATTCCGTGCTGGGAAAAACGATTATTTATCACATAAGTTCGTCTACGAGTGTTATTTTGGATTAATTAAAAACGGATTTGTAATTGATCACATCAATGGCAATAAACTTGATAACTCTATAAATAATTTACGAATTGTTACACAAAGCCAGATTTGCAAGTTTGGAAAAAATAGCGTTAATAATCATTGTAAGAGCGCAAGAGTTATTAGGTCTATAAATACAGAGACAGGCCAAGAAATAATATTTAATTCGATAAATACAGCTGCCAGATATTTTGGTATTAACCCTGCTTCAGTAAAACATGTCGCAGATAACATACAAAAATCTACATTTTCAATAAAATATGATCAGCTGATTACGTTTCAGTATATCCCTATTGTGTCAAGATAACTCTATCCTCTGTAGGTGGGTCAATGAGACTTAAAATAAAAAACAGAAAAAATAATCTGATTCAGAATAAATAAATATATTTTTACTTTATAGTTCGACTCTGTCAATTTTGCCAAGGGTTTTGTTTAGCCATCACCACAGTCAAGGGTCCACCTTCACTGGCGCTGCTCTCAGTGTCACTTGTTTCACTTTTGACAGAATCAAATAACATAATCTTTCTCAATTGCATTACACGATTATTCACAATCTTTCTTCTTTCGTACTCGTGAGACAATTCGGATCTTATTTTTTCGATTGAACGTGCAAGAGGTATAAATAGTTTCACCTGTGTGTCGTCTACCATTGCCAAGTATTCTAACATAGATTGATAAATTAATTTCATGAATCTATAATTGGATGGTAATAGGTATTTATTTTCAAATTTTCGTTGTTGTAATGATTCAAAATCACATATAATTTTCTGAGGATTAAAATTGTCAGATATCTTTATTCCGTCATGTTTTAATTTTTCAATAACAGAAATAATATCATTAATATTTTCGTAGTTCATTATATATATAAATATTTATTTAAAATAAAAATAATAGTCCCCAGAGAAGACTGTTTTTTGAAGATGGTGATATTTTATTTCTAAACTAAAGACAAAAAATAAACAGCAGGATGACGTTCGGTCTATCATTCCACGAGTTCTGTCAGATAAGCCTCATGAGGTCCTAAGAGTCCCTTTCAGACATACCCCCCGGCGAATTCCTAAATATACGAGACGAAACTTTAGAAACGCTGAGGGCTGTCTATTTTATGTAGGCCTTTATTGTGGCCTACGGGACTCTTCATTTTTGTTAAAACATACCCCCAGCGAATTCCTAATTATCCGAAACGAAACTTTAGAAATTCAGAGGGCTGTCTATTTCAAGGCCTTTATTGTGGCCAGGCACCTAATGAGGTTTATTTTAGTCTAGCGATGTTTTTCTCGGAATGGCCCTTGTGTGGGGTATCCTTTTAGTGAGGTCACAAGGTCACGAGCTCACATCATCCTGCTGTTTATTTTTTGGACGGCATAGACGGCACAAACACAACACATAAACTT